>JAYESA010001154.1:0-59478 GCA_036927795.1 Iris macrosiphon | reverse complement strand
AATGACATAACATGTAGCCACTGATCGGAGGTCGCCAATCTGGATCCTCAGGCGAATTTTTCCCAATGGCTTACTTTTCCTGGCGTTGAAACCCACGATTGTAGTGATGGTGTAAGCCAATTTGCTGGTAGGAATCCTCAGCGGTCTGAGCAGGTTATGAGGAATGATGCTGATCGATGATCCCAGATCTATGTGAATCCGGTCGACCTCCATAGAACCGATGTACCCGGTGTAATAGAGGAGTCTGTCATGCCTGTTATGCTTTAACAGCATGTCATCTTGAGTGAAAGTGATATTCGGGACCACCTCCATCATATTGTGGCATTGAGGATATGCCACCCGTTCTTCATCCGGGGACTTGAGCTGGGTCAAGTATGCATCCGCCTGCATTAATGCTTCACTCAGGGCTTGACGAGTGTCTTGGGAGAGCCTGAGTAGTTCGAAGATGGACAACCTGGCTAGTGTATTAGCCAATTGGGCCAGGATATCGAAGTTGTATGGCTTCTCCAAACCTTTATTTTGAAAGTTTTTCAAAGGTTTATCGAAGCGCACTTCTTTTTGCTTCCCTTTGTCCACCGAAGTTGGTCTCGAAGGACCGGCCTCTGGTATGGCGGGTTCCGGTTCTGAAGGCTTGGCAGCTGAAGCGTCTGCTGATGCATCTTCCTGACTTGCTCCATAGTCCTTGAGGTAAGCTTTTCCTGAACGGGTTCCGGTAGCCAAGACCTCGTCTTCTGATGCCAAGTGTACCGTAATCATGTGACATGGTTTACGCTTCGAGTTCTTCTTAGACTTAGCCTTAGCAGCTTGAGTCTCTATCTCGATCTCTGACACCAGATCTGGATGAACCCATATGATCTCGCCCCGCTGGGTAGTTAGGGGTACCAGGTCATGATTTTAACCCCTAGCTGGAGGAAGATTAACGATGTTCATCGTTGTCCGGAAAATAGGTGTAACACCGTCCTGGACTTCTTGGGGAGGCAGAATGCCAAATTGCAGAGACATCATGTTGGCTGTGACCGTCTTCTCGCTGTTACGCAGAGTGATGGCCTTAGCATCGATCAGCTCCTGGATCTTCCTCTTTAGTACATAACACGCTTTTGTAGGGTGGTATATGTATCTATGAAAGATGCAGTACTTGGGGTTATTATTACTGCCGGCTTTATTAGGCCGCTTCTCCTCAGGAAGGGTAATCTTGCCGCTTTTGACGAGATACTCGAATATGCTCGGAATATCGTCGTCGTCGAAAGAGTATACTTCAATGGGCCTGGAAGTCCCAGGTTTCGTCTGTGTGGTTGCCGCAGTCTTTTGTCTGGACGTATTAATCGCCAGAGCTTCTTTTACTTTGGCACCACGAGGACAGTCGCTGTTGGAGGATGGCCTCTTGCCTCTATCAGATGCAGAGATCAAGATGCCATTATCACGCACCTTTCGACTGTTGTCCTCGGCGGCTACCGCTGAGATGATGAACGAGGGCCAATCATGGAACTGATATGGTCCTGTGAACACCGAGATCACGATAAGAAGGTTCTTCCTGCAAATGTCCACCAATGCCGAGTCTGGAACTCCGGGAGGCATTTGCAAAGTGGCTTGACGAAAACGTTCGATGAAAGTGCGAACGTCCTCTTTTTCCTTCTGCTTCACTTCGATGAGAGAGGACATAGACATGTCCATCCCTCCCTCATAGAATCGTGCAAAGAATAAAGTCTTGAAGTCTTCAAAGAAAGTAATGCAGTTGTCCGCCAGACTACGGTACCACTGATAAGCCACTCCCGAGAGACAGCCCTTGAACACCCGAGTGAGGAGGGCGTCATTCCCCTGTAATAACACCGTCATCATACTGAAGTAGTTCATGTACTGACTCGGTGATATTTTTTCCTCGAACAAAGCCATAGTCTGTGGTTTGTATTTAGGAGGGAAAGGGGCCTCATCCCAGATAGCTGGGTAAGGCTGGTTGATTCCCAATTTCTTGAGCTAATCTTTGTGCTTCAAGGCGTCAAATTGGGCTTTCAACTCCCGTACTTCCTGTATCGGATTTTCAGTCGGTAGCGGGACCACGGAGTGGTGAGGAATTGGTTGTATCGTGACTCCAACAGGAGGTAATACATTCTCCGAGTAGGGAAGCGGAGGAGCTGCTGATTCCTGATCTAGAGCAGGCTCTTGGATCGCGTTGGATGGTGGTAAGTCCACCCCCACACGTATCTGAGTTGGAGGGACCGATGCTTGAGTCATAGCAACTGTGTGTTGAGTCAGCATCATCTAGTGCATGTTCTCCATCATGGATTGTATCTCTTTCAGAGATGTCTCCAGTATAGCAATGCGTTGCTCAGTGCTCCCCGACGGGGAAGCTTCCTCGCGTTCATCTCCAATGGCATAGACTCCCATCTCCCTGGGTGTCATTGAAGGATTAGTATAGGTCTCTATAGAAGTTGACTCTATACTTTTAGCATCTGATTCGGGAGACTAGCGAGCCCCAGCATCGGAATCAGAAGAGTACGAAGCCGGTTGTCGTGACCTCGAACTGGTGTTTCAGAATACCCCAGCTTCAGTGTTCCTAAGGAGCTTGTTGAATCTTCTTCGGCTCGGAGTTCTAGAGGGATGACATCTTACGTTGGACCTTCCTCTAGGTATGTGTGAAGCCATATTCACTGATGCATGTGTGGGCTCTTCTTCCTGAAAAGACGGAGAGTAGCTCAACCGATCGAAAACCGACCGTTTTCCTTCAGAACAGCAATAATTAACTATAATCCTATGACTACTACAATAGTGCTCGCTAGGAGGCGTAATAGACATGCTGGAAGATCCCCTATCTTTGCGTTTCTGGATCAGATACTCACGCAGGTTAGGAGGATTTACAGAAGAAGAAGAAGAATAAGAAGATGGCTTGTTCCTTCTGTTCACATCAGTGGACATACGGATGTTGGGAACCATAGTTCTCCCTGTGCCACCCGTATATAACAGGTTGGCCATCTGGGTAGCGGGTGATCCCCGAGGAGTGTATCTTTCCGCAAACTGAGCCTTCTTTACGTTGAGGGGCTTCACCTGGCATAATTTGGAGCTCCGCTCAGGCTGGCGTAGAGCTGAGGAGGTCCTCAGTCAGCCATCAGCTTCTCGCATAATCCGGAGGGCGGGCAGATTCTTCCCTTGCTGGTGTAAAGGCCGAAAAGTTGAGCAGTTCGCCACTTGCTTTCCCTTGCGTAGATTGCAGGGATCATCTGCTTTTCCGTGAAGGGCAGATGCATTTTTACACGCGGAGCGCATTTGGAATTTCTGATTTGGCGCTAAGGCATTGTCAGGAATTTTGTCTGCCACGTCATCGACTGGAGACTGGATTTTACGGGTAGAGCGTGGAGTAGACTTCTGGACTAGTGTTGAGGCATCGTTAGAAGTTTTATCTACCACGTCATGGACGGGAGACAGAGTTTTACGCGCTGAGCGCGAAGGTTGTGCAGCTACAACCTGGCCGGTCGGAGAGATCGGAGAGTCGGTAGGGATGGTAGGGGATGTCTTAGGCATCCAGACCTTACGCAGCTTCCTGTTGTCTTGGACAGAGAGAGTGAGAGCAACCCCCTGTTCGAAGCATGTCTTCGTAGGCAGACTGGTCGAACTAGACGACCAGGGCCTTCTTCACGGATCCTACGGATACCGCATCGTGTTGAGCAATTACTTTCTCATCAGAAGAGAAAGACGTCCCCAACAGAGTCGCCATCTTGTATTTGATAATAAACGAAAGAAATAAGATGAGGTTTATACGAAACCCGCTCTTTGGTTTACAAACAAGAAGTACAATTAATCCTATACGAGGATGTCAAGTACAATTTTTTAATCTGGGTAAATATTGCTATAGGAGTCTGATCTGCAGTCGATCACTTTGTCCCTTGGACCACACGATGATGAAGAAGCGTCGTAGAAGAAGGAGATGCTTCAAAGATTGCAAGAGGGAGTGGATGCTCAATGCTAAAATCGTTGATCACTACTCTTTGTCTGAGCTCTGGATTCTTCTCTCTCAAAGACTCTTCGACTCTTAGTTCTTCGATCTCTCCACACTCGAATTTTTGACCCTCGATCTTGATTCTTCGATTTCTCCACACTCGAATTTTTGACCTTTGATCTTGATTCTTCGATTTCTCCACACTCAAATTTTTGACCTTTGACCTCTGTCAATAGTGGTCTCTATTTATAGGGTTTTAGTGACAGTAACCATCCAGTCGGCGTAGAAGCCGGGTAGTGGAAAGTACGACACTTTTTACGCGATGGTCACAATAACCGTTGCCCACGTATAAATGATCTCCTGAATGAGCGTGTGACGCGTGTCCCATTAAGAGATAACGCGTATAACTGCTGCGAAGATCACGGCATAAAAGCCATGTAGGTAGTTATCCCTCGCGTAGAGAAGGTTGGCGTAGAAGCCAATAACTGTCACCATGGCGTAGAAGCCAAAGAGCTATCAAACCGGCGTAGAGGCCAGGTAGGCGTAGAAGCCGAGCAGGCATAGAAGCCGAGTAGGCATAGAAGCCGAGTGGACGTAGAAGATAGCTGATCCTCCTTCCTTGACTGAGGCTTTGAGCGAATTCTGGACCGAATAGCTTTAATACGCACCAATGCAAACGTAGCTTGAGTTGGCGTATTTCAAGGAGATAGCGTACAGCGTGCTCCTTATAGCCTGATGGCATAATGTGCAAAAGTGATGATGTGGACATTTTAGCCGAAATTACGGCTTTTGGAGATATAATCAAATATCTTGCATTAAATGCAGAGATCTGCCCCCATCCTGCATATTAAATGCAGAGGCGTGTCTTGAAGATATGCCACCATTCTGCGCATTAAATGCAGAGACGTGTCTCGGAGTTCTGTCACCTTTCTGCGCATTAAATACAGAGTCGTGCCTCGAAGATCTGTCACATTTTTGCGCATTAAATGCAGAGACGTGTCTCAAGCCCTGCACGAAGAGCAGCTTTTGACGTGGCAGCATGTTTGTCTTCTGTGGAGCGTAAAAAGCTCACATCTGCCTGTGTAAAACTAGGCAGCGTATTCCCTTGTACGCGTAAGAGCAGTTTACGCCGACGAAATGTCACTAAACGACAGTCTGGGTCGCTGTGCCGTGCCATCATTATAGCCGTCGTCTGGGTAGTCGTGCAGTACTCTTTGTCAGGAGTCAGACGTCAGGTTCACTGCATGATTTGACCGGTTCATTTCGAGGAATACGAAGCGTTCCTCGTACACTTCAATGCTGCATTAAAAGCGGAAGAGTTTTATGCCATAAAGGCGATGTAGCACCCTTTTTACGCTGAAGCAGAATGGACATACTGCATTACGCGGATAGTCCTTGGGCTTATATTTTACGCTGTACTTAGCGGAAAAGCTATATTGTACTCCGATGGCTCTGAAGTTATATTTTTCGCTGCCTAGCACTAACATGCTGCGTATAGCTATTCAGTATATTTTTCATGAGAAGCATTTTCAGCAGCCGAGACAGCAGTATCATGGACCAGCTAGAGCGTCGGCACAACAGATACACCAGATCCAGAGTGCAGCTATTTCTTATACTTTCTGTAAGAAGTAAGGACATAGATGGGATGCATGCAGGATAAGATTGGGTCAGTATTTATTCTGTGGATCAGAAGACCATCAGTTGAGGGCTTATCCTAAAGTTCTAGCTCGTCCAGCTCAAGGTGGAGCTCAGGCACAGAGAGCACCCGCGAGACCACCAGTGGGACAACAGAGAGGATATCCTCTACCACTGCAACAGCAGTAGTTTTCTCAGCACCAACAGCATAAAAGAGGTGCCCAACGACAGGGGCGAGCTTTTGCCTTGACCGTCGAGGAGGAGAAGCTAGTCGGTGATGTTATCTCAGGTTCAGTCTATCTTGATTCTTTTCTAGATCATGCTTTATTTGATTTTGGTGCTTCACATAGGCTTGTATCTGTATCTTTTTCTCTGAGACATCGTCTTGAGCCTGAACCGTTGGCGAGGACTTGCAAGATCATGACCGGGGGTGGCATTATCATGGTCAGTAATATTTGCAAGGACCGGAGAGTTTCTTTTGGAGGCCGAGAGTTGAGCGTATGTCTACTCGTAATGCCACTTTTGAGCTACGATATAGTACTTGGATGGATTGGTTGAGTAGGCATCATGCTAGTATCAATTATCGTGGAGGCAGAATTTTGTTCAAGACACCGGGAGAGCCAGAGTTTGAGTTCGTCAGAGGAGCAATAGAACAGAGCAAAGAAGACATCTGTGGAGCTTTGGTAGAAGAGCAGGAGCTGCCACATCCATTGATTGCAGAGTATATGGTCGTCTTTTTGGAGGAGTTGCTAGGGTTTCCACTGGACAGAGATGTGGAGTTCTCTATAAATTTGGTGCCAGGCGCAGAGCCAATATCACAGTATGTCTATAGAGTGAACAACAGCAAACTGGCGGAGTTAAAGAAGCAGGTAGATGAGTTACAGGACATGGGCTTCATCCGCTCTAGTTCATCACCATGGGGTGCTCCGATATTATTTGTACCAAAGAAGGATGAGTCAGTACGCATGTGTATTGACTACAGGACACTTAACAATCTCACTATTAAGAATAAATACCTGTTGCCGCGAATTGATGATTTATTTGATCAGTTGAGTGGAGCAAATAAAAGAAATGAGATAAATAGATAAAAAAATATTTTTTTTGCCCCCAATAGTATGCCAAGAGATGTATAAACATCAATATCAAGCTGTGCCTAGGGTATGCATATGCCAAAAAAATACTTATTACCGAACTGGAGAATCCGCAAATAATAGCTTCACTGAGATGCTCTCGCTTATTTTCTCTCGTTAGAGCTTCGTGCTGATAACGTGTTAGAATAAACGTAGAAGAATAAAGAAGAAAATATGAGAGAATATCTCTTATTAGTGTAATCCCATAGTGGGAGGCAAAGGCCTTATTTATACAACTCAATGAAGGTGTAATACTAATCTCTAACTAATGTGGGACTAAAATACAAAGTGGGAATCCAACCCTTTAGTAACCCACGTTATAATAATTACTGATAATACAATAAATGGGAGGGGTTCACACACACACACACACACACACACACACACATATATATATATATATATATATATATATATATATATATTACGGGATATAAGCTATAGTGCTCATATTCCTATATGAGTCATGCACATATGGACCAATATGAATAGACTTTTACATCCCATGTACACACACAGGCACTAGTATACTCTATTCCTATTGGTCCACATGTACATGGCTCAAGTAGAAAAATGAGCACTATGACTCATATTCCGTTTACCCATATATATATATATAGAAAAAAGGGATATAAGACATAGTTTCATATTCCTACATGAGCCAGTACACATGTAGACCGATAAGAATGGAGTGTACTAGTGTACTTGGGTGCACATAGGATATAGGAATCCATTCATATTGGTCCACATGTGCATGGCTCATATAGGAATATGAGCCTATGACTCATATCTCGTTTATATATATATATATATATATATATATATATATATATATATATATATATATATATATATATATATATATATATATATATATATGATTTAAAGGCCCAAATCACATATAAAAATTCCAAATCAAAATATAAATGCATGCAATAAATGCATATAATTATATTCATAGTTAAGTATAACACACACATAACTATATACCTACAAGTATACTTATACGAATGTTCATAATGGCATGACTGTACGGGAAGGTATACCTATACTCACATTAACACATATACACACAAACATCAGCTACATACATCTCAAAGTTCCTTTTAGAACATCGAGAAATACTGCATAAAGAAACTTTTTCAATTCCTCTCTCGGATTCTTTTTTTTTCTTCTCTCAATATCGAGACTTCGAAGGATCTATTCTTTATTCCGGTTTTCCACACCAACAACCATGTCGACATCGAACAAAAAAATGTCAGTTATTGAACATATAAACTAATCTTGCGTTCGGGTTAAGGCGGGAGAGCGAGTGTCTATGGTCTGAGTAGCAGATCTGTTCTTTTGGTCACAACAGCATAACGGTTGTGGCTGTAGGTGTATAAGGAGGCACACAGATAGGCTGTCGAGGAAGAAATCATAGGTCGGTGATGCTTACTTTATTGGTGTGGGCTCTCCTATGAGAGCTATAGTGTCTCTTTTGCGAATCTGAATGGATGATCGGGATCTACTAGAAGGACGCGGGATGGCTCGATGGTGGAGGTTGATGGTAGACTAGCAGCGGGGTTGCCTAGGTTTGGCACTACTATAGAGGTGACATATAGCGCGAGTCTGTGCGCAAGGAGCGGACAAACCCTTTTTTTTTTTTTGATAATGAGCGGATAGACAACCTGGAGCTTTTCTTGGTTTGGGAATCGATAATATAGGAGGAGAGAGAAATGAGAGTTTCTTAATTTGATTCCATCTCCATCTTAATCTTAGATCCTATGGATGAAAATAAATGTGCACATTTGCTCATTATATATATATATATATATATATATATATATATATATATATATATATATATATATATATATATATAGAGAGAGAGAGAGAGAGAGGTGATTCTACTCTCTATTTCTGGGATGTTGTTAGTAGAATTTTATTTTATGTCTTAATTAATACTATTATTATTAACTATGTAAAGGTTAAAAAAATTTCTTATTTAAGTAATTCATTTAAGTTTTAGAATGATAACTTCTGAGACTATTCTTCGTCTAGTGGAACGACACCCAAGTTGCGTAGGCTGTGTTGACTGGGTAAGCCTTGTTATGTCGTAAGTCGTTGACAGTCGTGCTATGACTGATTATCTTTGAAGCACTTTAAAACCTTGTTATGTTTTACAAATTAAAAATTTATTTAACCATGACATAGTAATAGTAATGATATTATTTAAATATGATTCAATTTACTAAGTATTGCAGGAATAACAGAGTAGACCCTCTCTCTATATTTGGATATGAGTAATCCATTAGCTATTGGTGCTAATAAAAAATTTCTTAATAAGGGTAAATCTATCAAGAATGTTCAAATGAGCGAATTTTTCTCTGATCTAGAAGAATTAAACAAATGGACTATTCATAGCGTTAAGCCAAAGAAAATCTATAAAATTGGTTGGTTCGACTATAAGTCTTTCATAGCCATTAAAACTATAGAAAGAACTATTCAGGTAAATGATACCGAACATTCTATCAAGTTTCTTTCTGAGGAAGATCTTGAACCATATATTGTAAAAGATGCTTATAAATTTATCCATATCAGATTAATACAAGTAGCATTAAAATCTCTTACTTTATAAGGGTTAAATGCTTCATTTATATCATCTTTAAGAGATGTCAGGTATTTAGATTGGCAACCATCTCTTATGGGAGTTATGCAGACTAATCTTTGCCATAGACCAGTCTACTTTAATATTTATCCAAATCTTAGCCTATCTGTTACAAATACTAACTTACTGGATATAGTAACATTTAATCTTAATACGTATAGTTATAACTTTAAGCAAGGCTCATAGACCATTACAGTTCTTTATCGAATTCACTTTAAAGTATTGTCTACTTTAGCTCCTAAAGCTAGACATCTTACCAAACTTGGTAAGACAACTTTGATAGAAACAAATCTGTTAACTTCTAATATTGCAGCTAATAAAATAATTAGATGGGAAGAAATTCAATTTTTTGACAAATGGGTTCTTAATCAGGCGATTCCTGCTAGACCCATTATGGATACTGAATTAAATCAAATTATTCAGACTCCATATAGAGAAGTGGAAGTAAGATTTACTCCACAATTAAAAGCTAGAATTTTGACTTCTAGTTTTAGATCACCTTCTATAAAAAAAAACTCCTTAATATGAAAAGAAATAAAATTCTTCTCAGAATTCTGAAAAAGAAGAAGAGATCAAATGCATGAAAATAAAGAATAATATTGCAAAACCATAATATAACACAGGATGGATATATCCTACAGATACTGTATATCCTTCTAATACCAGTTTTGGTACTCATTCTTTGACTGTTATTACTTTAATGAGTAATAAAGATGATCATTTTAATGACCCTAATTATTTTGATTTTACACAAAATAAAGGTGTTCGAAAAATTATTGCTCAGGCTTATGAAGATGAAATAGAATTCAAAGTCTGGTTTGAAAAGAATTATACTATTGATCAATGGTATAAATTCAAAGATGAATATTATTCTCATCTCAAGGAGATAAATAAACTCAAATGGTTTGATAAATGGTTTATTGAGAACTATATCAACCATGAACTTACTAGCATCAATGTGTTAGAGGAGGGTTATAAGAATTAGATAACTGACACGGGTAAACATATTTGTGCTTTGTATCGGCCAAATGAATCTTTAAATATTACAGTTAATTCTGAAAAGATGGATGTTATTTTCTTTATTTGAATTATCGATCATAAGGAAGAACAAATTAAAAAAGCTTCAAAAGATTGTAAAGCAAATAATTATACTATTGCTTATATTTTGACCATTAGTTCTCAATTAGTAAGAATGAAAATTGTCCTTGATGAAGTTCTTCATAAGGTAAATTCTATTATAAAATTACCTAATATTGTTTCTAAAGCCTCTACTTCCAAAGAAGTTAGGACTAATAACATTCCAATAAAGCCAACTAGTGATACTAGTAGTTTTAAATTATCTTCTCCTGGGGTTACAAAGGAAGAAATAAAAAACTTAATTGAGAAGTTACAAACTACCTCTCTGGTGGGGAATAAAGATAAAAAATACTCTGGCAGTGCTTGATGGAAATTCTTTCATAGCTGAAGATTCAGATATTGAATCTAATAATGAGAGTTATTCTCAGACATCTGAAGATCACTTAGATCATGATCAGATACATGATATTCAACAATCATTTCAAAATGATCATAAAACCATTTATCATCAAACTTCAAATATGATTCTGCCCATGTAGCAACAACATAAGAAGCCTAATCTTCAAAAGTATTACTATAAACGTCCTACTCCTATGGATGTTTTATATGAAGAAAATGATAATATCATTCAAAATAACTATAGTGGTGGCAATATTTATGAATGGAAAATAGATGGTTGTTCTGACAAACAAATATGTGACTAATGCACAGAATGTTAATATTTGCTACAGTTTGTCGTTCAAACAATAACACTGATCAAGCTATTGCTAGCTTTATTACCTGTGGATTTAACGACACTTTGAAAGGATGGTGGGATCATTGTTTATCCTCTGAACAAAAGGCAGACATAGCTAATGCTGTCAAAATTAAAAATAATAATGAAATACAAGATAGTTATGACTTTGATAAGCACTATCTGTGATCATTTCACTGGTTTAGTTTCTGATAATAGTGAGCGTATCAGAACTCAACTGCAAAATCTTAGATGTCCTACTCTAACTCATTTTAGATGGTATAAAGATACTTTTCTAAATAGAGTAATGCAATTAAGTGATGCAAATTCTGCTCACTAGAAATTAAAATTTATTGATGGTCTTTCGAATCTGTTTGCAGAGAAAGACAACAAATGAGGAATAATAATGATAGAATTATACCATACCGCGATTTCACTTATGGTAACTTAGTTAACACATGCATTCAAAAGGGGTTATCCCTTTGTAATGACTTAAAACTAAAAAATTAATTAAAATCTCCAAGATTATCTGAGAGAAAATAATTAGGAGAATTTGGTAGCCAATTCGCTATGGAAACTATTAAACCTCCAGATACTAATAAACATTTCTCTAAAGAAAAATTATACAAAAAGAAGAGTTATTCTTCTAAAAGAAAATATCATAAAGATTTTCCTGAAAAAAGGTTTTCCTACAAGGAAAAAACATTTCTCAAAAAATATAACTTCTAATAAAAATGTTAAGTGTTTTAAATGTGACAAAGTTGGCCATTATTCGAATAAAGGTTACACTAAACAAAAAATTAATATGATCAAAGATGAAGGGTTGAAAAAGACTCTATTAAAGATCATGATCAATTCTGATTATGAATCTGATTCATCTAGTGATGAGTCTCTGAATTATGATACTGATTGTGGTACTAATTACAATTGTAAAGCATGTACCATTAATAGTAAAGCATAATACTTTAAGTCTATTATTGAAATGAATGGTCTCTCAATTAATGTATTGACCAGTCATAATAAAAAGGAAATTCTAAAGTCACTATTAACTAATGAACTTAGCCAAAATATGAAAGCAAAGATTATAGAAATTTTGTAAGAAGATAATAAGGAGATGACTCATAGCTTCACTCCTTATACTATGACAGAAGTCTTAGCCCAAAGAAATGGAAAAGATCCTAAAACTGTCTCTATTAATGATCTTCAAAGAGAATTTAAAACTTTGAAGAAAGAAATCAAAGAGTTAAATTATAAAGATAAAATAACTCAGCAAAAGCATACTCTCATTGAACAGGACGTTAGATCCTACAATAAAATTATTCTCAATAAAGAAATAAACGAACATTCTCATATAATTGATCCTCCTAGCGAGAATGAAGATGAAACTTTAATCCAATCTGTTTCTATGAAACATAAAAGAAAATCCATTGATAATTCATTTCTATCAAAGATAGATCTTTTTATTACCTATAAATGGTATATAAAAATAGATACAATTATCAATAATGAATCATTAATTTATAATCCTATAGTTCTAGTTGACAGTGGAGCTTATTTGAACTGTGTCAAAGAAGGAATTATTTCTTTAAAGTATTGTGAATGCACGATTCAGACTTTGAGTGTGGCTAATAACAAAGCTCTTACAACCCCTTTCAAGGTTACAGATGTTCATATCTGTAAAAATGAAGTTTGTATTCCATTACACTTCATAGTTGTAAAATAGATATCACAGCATGTAATTCTAGGAACTACTTTTCTAGATAAACTTATGCCAATAAAAGAAATAAATAAGCAAAAAATTTCTACTTGCTATAAGGGAAAAATATTATATTTAAATTTATTACTAATCCTGTGGTAAAATGTTTGAATGAAATAAAAGAAGTTGATCTGAAAACCAATCAGATAAACTTTATAAAAGAGGAAATTTTTCAGTTATCAACTTCTCACCAGCTTGAGAAATTTGAAACTAAAAATAAAATAAAATAAGTTGAAGACGAATTCATATGTCAGACTTGTAGTAATATTCCTAATGCCTTCTGGGATAGAAACAGCATATTGTTTCTCTTCCTTATGAAGAAACATTTAATAAAAAATATTCTGACAAAGGCTAGACCTTGTCAAATGAACAATAATTATCTTGAATTATGCAAGAAAGAAATCAATGATCTTCTTGATAAGAAGCATTTTATAAAATCTTACTCCCCATGGAGTTGCACAATATTTTATGTTAATAGTAATGCTGAAAATGAAAGAGGGGTTCCAAGGTTAGTCATTAATTATAAACCCCTTAATACTGCTCCTAAATGGATTATATATTCAATCCCCAACAAAAGGGATTTTCTCACCAGAATTGTTAGGACAAATTTTCTTTCTAAATTTGACTTAAAGTCGGAATACTGGCAAATTCAAATTGAAGAGAAAGATAAATACAAAACCACATTCACAGTCCCATTTGGATATTAGGCTTTAAAAAATGCTCCTTCTGAGTTCCAGAATATTTTAAATGAGATATTGATTCAATATTCTTCTTTTATGCTCTCATATATTGATGATATATTGATATTCTCTAATACTATCGAAGAATATTTTAAGCATTTAAATATTTTTAAATATTTAGCTATAAAAAATGGTCTAATAATATTCGCTCCTAAAATGAAATTATTTCAAATTGAAATACAATTTCTAGGACATAATATTGTTAACAACACAATTATCCCCATTGACAAGAGTATCGAATTTGCTTCAAAATTTTCTGATAAAATCACTGATACTAAACAACTACAGAGATTTCTGGGAGCCCTTAACTATGTGGCTGACTTTTATAAAAATATTGCTATTGACACAAAAATTCGGTATCAAAGACTAAGAAAAAATCTAGCTCCTTGGAGTAGTAGTCATACTAAAGCAATTCAGCTTATTAAGCAAAAGGTCAAAAGATTACCTTGCTTACATTTAGCCAACCCGGATTGGTTTAAAATTATTGAGACTGATGCCAGCAATATTGGCTATGGGGGTAATCTTAAACAGATTGATCCCAATAATAGTCATAATAGTCTTGTTAGATACTATTCTGGTAAATAGGATGATACCCAAATTAATTACTCTACGATAAAGAAAGAACGTCTTTCAATTATCAAATGCATTCATAAATTTCAAGATGGTTTATTAAATAAAAAATTCTTACTTCGAATAGATTGCAGTTCTGCTAAATCTGTTCTTGAAAAAGATGTGAAGAATCTTGCCTCTAAACAAATTTTTGCTTGATGGCAAGCTGAATTAGCAATATTTGATTTTAATATTGAATTTATTAATGGTAAGGATAATTCTCTTCCTGACTTTCTGACTCATAAATTTTTACAGCAAGATATCCAGCCAAGCCAGAGGAAGAGGCAGGTCTAAGGGGACGTTACGTCCTCAAGACTCTTTTGCTCATCCGAAAATAATTGGCAATCGGCCTTCTGAAGCTGGATCTAGCTCCAATTCCAAAGGCAAATAGCCTGCCAATAGTGACACCAATACATTTTCATACAAAGAAGCAATGGAAATTGAGTCCATTGTAGAAGCATAAAAAATACGCTGGAAGCTCTACGCAGCATATTGATGCAAAGCAGCGTAAACAGAGGACTTCAAAGCCTTCAAATGTGCAAACAGAGCCTCTCCGCCAAAGCAAAGTGAGAAATATAGCTCGAGGACCATCCGCGTAAGGCAGTATGTCCAGGCTGCTTCAGCGTAAACAGGGATCGACGTCGCCTTTATGGCATAAAACTCATCCTCTTTTAAAAGCAGCATTGAAGTGTACGAGGGACGCTTCGTATTCCCTGCAATGAACCTGTCAGATCCTGCAATGAACCTGACGTCTCGACTTCTGACAAAGGGATACTGCTCGACTACCCAGGCGACGGCAATAATGATGGCGAGGCACTGCAACCCAGGCTGTCATTTACTACCATTTTCCTTGCGTAAACCGCTTTTACGTACACGGAGGAATATACTGCCTAGTTTTACACAGGCAGATGAGAGATCCTTACGCTCCGCGGAAGACAAACCGCCTGCCACGTCAAAAAGTTGCACTCCGTACGGGACTCGAGGCATGTCTCTGCATTTAATCAACAGGGTGGTGACAGGCCCTCAAGGCAAGTCTCTGCAATTAATGCACCGAATACTGACAGATGCCCGAGGCACGTCTCTGCGTTTGATGCACAGAAGGGTGGCAGACCTTCAAAACACGCCTCTTCATTTAATACGCAGGATGATGGCGGATCTCCACATTTAATGCAGGAGATTTGATTAAATGCCACCGAACCGTCGTTTAGTGACATCCCTTTTGCGAGAGCTGCTCCTACGCATATAAGGGAATACGTTGCCTAGTTTTACACAGGCAAACATGAGCTCCTTACGCTCCACAGAAGACGAACAGACTGCCACGACAGCGGTTACTCTTCGCACAGGGTTCAAGGTGCGTATCTGCATTTAATGCGCGAAATGATGGCAAATCTTAAAGACAAGCGTCTGCATTTAATGCACGGGATGGGGGCAGATCTCTGCATTTAATACAAGAGATCTGATTATCTCCAAGAGCCATAATTTCGGCTAAGACGTCTACATCATCACTCTAGCACGTTATGCAGCGGCTTCTACGCCTATTCAGCTTCGGTGCCTGGTCGGCTTCTACGCCTATTCAACTTTGGTGCCTGCTCGGCTTCTACGCCCACTCGGCCTCTATGACCACTCGGCCTCCATGACCACTCGGCTTCTACGCCCACTCGGCCTCTATGACCACTCGACTTCTACGCCTATTCGGCTTCTATGCCAGTTTGATAACTATTTGGCTTCTATGCCATGGTGACAGACATTGGCTTCTATGCCAACCTCTTCTACACAATGGATACCTACCTACGTGGCTTCTACGCCGTGATCTTTGTAGCTATTATACGCATTTTATCCTTTAGTTGGACCCGCGTCACACGCTCATTCAAAGGATCATCTATACGCAGGCATTGGTTATTTTAACCGTTGTGTAAAAGGGTGTTGTATTTTCCACTACTCGGTTTTTACACCGATTGAGTGGTCACTATCACTAAAACTCTATAAATAGAGACCTCTATCAACAGAGGAAAATGTCAAAAAATTGAAGGTCGAACGATCAGAAATAGGTCGACTAATTGGAGAAAGAGAGAGAGAGAGAGAGAGAGAAGAGTCCAGAGCTCAGGCAAAGAGAAGGGATCAACGACTTTGGCATCGGATATCCACCCTCTTTAGCAACCTTCGAAGCTGCTACCTGTCTTCCACGACACTTCTTCAACATCGTGTGGTCCAAGGACTAAAGTGATCGACTGCAGATCAGACACCTATAGCAATATTCACCCAGATTAAATAAATTGTACTTAGACATCCTCGTGTAGGATCAAATTTGTACAATCTTGTTTGTAAACATAAAAGAAGGGCGGATCTTCGTACAAGACCTCATTTTCCGCATTCATCAAATCTTTTCTCGTTTATATTACACCGAAACAAGATGGCGACTCTGCTGGGGACGTCTTTCTCTTCTGATGAGGAAGCTATTGCTCGACACGATGCGGTATCCGTGGGATCCATGAAGAAGATACTGGTCGTCCAGTTCGACCAGTCTGCCTACGAAGATATGCTCCGAACAAGGGGCAACTCTCACTCTCTCTCTGTCCAAAACAACAGAAAGCTGCGTAAGGTCTGGATGCCCAAGATATCCTCTACCATTCCTGTGATCTCTCAGATCTCTCCGACCAACGAGGTTGTAGCATTGCTCCCTCCGCGCCCTCTGCGTAAAATTTAGTCGCCTGTCTCTGACAGAACCGGCAAAACTTCTGGCAATGCCTCAGCGCTAACCCAGAAGTATACTCCGCGCTCTGCACGTGAAACTCAGTCTCCCGTCCCTGGCGAAATAGACAAAACTTTTGGCAATGCCTCAGCGCTAACCCAGAAGTATACTCCGCGCTCTGCGCGTGAAACTCAGTCTCCCGTCCCTGGCGGAATAGACAAAACTTCTGGCAATGCCTCAGCGCTAACCCAGAAGTATACTCCGCGCACTGCGCATGAAACTCAGTCTCCCGTCCCTGGTGGAATAGACAAAACTTCTGATAAAGCCTCAGCGCCAAATTAGAAGTATAAGTCATGCTCCGCTCGTAAAACAGCATCTGACCTCTATGGAGAACCAGATAATCCCTGTAATCTCCGCAAGGGAAAGCGAGCGGCGGGCTACTCAACTTCTCGGCCTTTACGCCAGCAAGGGAACAATCTGCACGCCCTCCAAATTACGTGAGACGCTGATGGCCGCCTGAGGACATCCTCAGCTTTATGCCAACCAGAGCGAACCTCCAAATTACGCCAGGCGAAGTCCCTAAGCATAAAGAAGGCTCTAGTTGCGGAAAGACACCCTCCTCGGGGATTATCTGCCACCCAGATGGCCAACCTGTTGTATACGGGTGGCACAGGGAAGACTATGACTCCCATCATCCGCATGCCCACCAATGGGAATAGAAGGAACAAGCCATCATCTTCTTCTTCTGCAACTCCTCCTGACCTGCGCAAATATCTAATCCAGAAATGCAAGGAGAGGGGATCTTCCAGCATGGCTATTACGCCTCCTAGCGAGCGCTGCTCTAATAGTCATAGGATTGTAATTGATTGTTGCTATTCTAAAGCAAAATGGCTGGTTTTTGATCGGCTGAGCTACTCTCCATCTTTCCTAGAAGAATAGCCCGCGCATGCATCTGTGAACATGGCTTCACATATACCTGGAGGAAGCTCAGACTCAAGACGTCCGTCCTCTAGAACTCCGAGCCAAAAAAGATTCAACATGCTCCTCAGGGACACCGAAGCTGGGGTGTTCCAGAACACTCGTTCAAGGTCACGACAACTGACTTCGTGCTCTTCAGATTCCGATGCTGGGGGTCGTCAATCTCCCGAATCAGATACTGAGAGTATAGAGTCAACATCTGCAGCGACCTATACTCATCCTTCAATGACGCCCAAGGAGATGGGAGTTTATGCCATTGGAGATGAACACGAGCAAGCCTCGCCATCAGGGAACGATGATCAATGCATTACTATGCTAGAGACATCTCTGAAGCAAATGCAATCCATGATGGAGAACATGCACCAAATGATGCTAACTCAACAGGCGGCTGCTATGGCTCAAACGTCGGTCCCGCCTACTCAGATACGCGTGGGGGTGGACCTACCACCATCCAACACGATCCAAGAGCCTGCTCTAGATCAAGAGTCAGCTGGTCCTTCACTTCCTCACCTGGAGAATGTACTACCTCCTGCGGGAGTCACGATACAACCGACGCCGTACTATTCCCTGGTCTCGCTGCCAGCTGAAAATCCGATGCAAGAAGTGCGGGAGTTGAAAGCCCAATTCGATGCCTTGAAGCACAAAGATCAGCTCAAGAAATTGGGAATCAACCAGCCATACCCAGCTATCTGGGAAGAGGTCCCTTTTCCTCCGAGGTATAAACCTCAGACCATGGCCCTGTTCGAGGGAAAAACGTCACCAAGTCAGTACATGAACTACTTCAGTATGATGACGGTGTTGCTACAAGGGAATGACGCCCTCCTCACCCGGGTATTCAAGGGTTGTCTCTCAGGAGTAGCTTACCAGTGGTACCGCAGCCTGGCGGACAACTGCATTACTTCCTTCGAAGACTTCAAGACTTTATTCTTCACACGATTCTACGAGGGAGGAATGGACATGTCTATGTCCTCTCTCATCGAAGTCAAGCAGAGGGAAAAGGAGGACGTTTGCACCTTCGTCGAACATTTTTGCCAAGCCACTTTACAGATACCTCCAGGAGTTCCAGACTCAACATTGGTGGATATTTGTAGGAAGAACCTTCTTCCCGTGATCTCGGTATTCACAGGACCATATCAGTTCCATGATTGGCCCTCGTTCATCATCTCAGCGGTAGCCGCCGAGGACAACAGTCGCAAGGCGCATGACAATGGCATCATGATCTCTACCTCCGACAAAGGCAAGAGGTCATCCCCCAATGGCGACCATCCTCGCAGTTCCAAAGGAAAAGAAGCTCTGGCGATCAATACGTCCAGACAGAAGACTGCGGCAACCACGCAGACAAAACCTGGGACTTCCAGGCCCGTCGAGATATACTCTTTCGACGACGACGATATTCCGAGTATATTCGAGTGTCTCGTCAAAAGTGGCAAGATCACCCTTCCGGAGGAGAGGCAGCCTAGTGAAGTCGGCAGCGCTAACAACCCCAAGTACTGCATCTTCCACAGATATATACACTACCCAACAAAGGCGTGTTACATACTGAAAAGGAAGATCCAAGAGCTGATCGATGCTAAAGCCATCACCCTGCGCAATAGCGAGAAGACGGTCACGGCCAACATGATCTCTCTGCAATTTGGCAATCTGCCTCCCCAAGAAGTATCGGACGGTGTTACACCTATTCCCCAGACAACGATGAACATCGTTAATCTCCCTCCGGCTAGGGGTCAAAATCATGACCTGTTACCCCTAACTACTCGGAGAGGCGAGATTATGTGGGTTCATCCAGACTTGGTATCGGAGCTCGAAAAAGAGACTAATACTACTAAAGCTAAGTCCGGGGAGAACTCCAAATGCAAGCCATGCCATATGGTTGCGACTTCTTCGACATCAGACGAAGACGAGGTTTTGGCCACGGCAACCCGTTCAGGGAAGGCTTACCTCAAGGACTACGGAGCGAGTCAGGAAGATGCACCTGCAGACGCTTCAGCTGCCAAGCCTTCGGAACCAGAGCCCGTCGTACCAGAGGCCGGTCCTTCGAGACCAACTGCGGCGGATAAGGGAAAGCAAAAAGAAGTGCGCTTCGATAAACCTGTGAAAAACATTCAAAACAAAGGTTTAGAGAAGCCGTACAACTTCGACATCTTGACCCAGCTGGCTAATACATCGGCCAGGTTGTCCATCTTCGAGCTACTCAGGCTCTCCCAAGACACTCGTCTAGCCCTGAGTGAGACATTGATGCAGGCGGATACATACTTGACCCAACTCAAGTCCCCCGACGAAGAACCTGCAGCGTGTCCCCGATGCCACAGTGTGATGGAGGTGGTCCCAAACATCACTTTCACTCAAGATGACATGTTGTTAAAACATAACTGGCGTGACAGACCCCTCTACCACACCGGGTACATCGGTTCCATGGAGGTCGACCGGATTCACATAGATCCGGGATCCTCAATCAGTATCATCCCTCATAGTCTGCTCAGACCACTGAGGATTCCTACCAGCGAACTGGCTTACACCACCACTACTATCGTGGGTTTCAACGCCGGAAGAAGTAAGTCGTTGAGAAAAATTCGCCTGAGGATCCAGATTGGCAACCTCAGATCGGTGGCTACATGCTACGTCATCGATTCAGAGGTGTCCTACAACATCCTGCTGGGAAGACCATGGATCCACGACCACAATATCGTTCCTTCAACTCTACATCAATGCTTCAAATATGTAGACGCCCAAGGGACAGTACAAACGGAGGTTGCCGACCTAAACCCGTTTAAAGGAGTAGAATCCTACTACTCCGACGCCGTGTTATACTCTCAAAATTATACGGAAGAGGTGTCAGCACAAGCAGAGAAGGAACCCCACCGGAAGCCTGAAGAGCCTTCTGCCAAGCAACCTCTGTCAATCAAGGTGAAAGGACGGAGTACCCATCCAAAAGCCACGAAGCCTATGGCTATCCACCTGAACAAGACCAGGTCGGGGAAAGGGGGTGACCCTCTAGTGATCACTCTAAGACAGCAGCCTCCGCCCTTAATCATCAACCTTCGGCGCAACAAGCAGCCGAGTGATATAAATACAACCAGGAGTACAGTTTCTGATAATAATAAAGGACCTCTTTTCCAGTATATCGATGCACGGATTCCAAATCAGGAATCCTCTCCCCAGGATGATATAGAGCCTATAGCACGAAAATTCTTGGCAGCTATAGATTCCTATCATCTGTACATATGGGAAGTGGTATCATCATCCAATATCACCACGATGTATGGACCATATGAGGATTCTATCTTCATTGTTCCACCTGCCCGCAACGGTCAGCGTTCAATAGTCTTCGGCCGCATGCGCAACGAACAGACTATACAAGAGGATTCCTTCGATGACGACTCTGGTGAAATGCAAGTTCACAGGTACAGCCCGCAAGCCTTGAAGATCATGCAAAATATGGGTTACAACTTGAGGATGGAACCAGGTCTCAACTACGGGAAAGGCAGACGAACACCGCTGCTAGGCAATTCCCACTATCAACGAACCCGTTTCGGGTTAGGGTATGCCACCTCCCTTACGACTTCCACGTCAGATGAGGATATCTTTTCCCTTTTTCAAGATGGCTTATCGCCCTCCGACTCATTTTACGCTCTCGAGCAAACATTATCAGCAAATATGGTAATGACAGATTCCTTCGAATCAGACGAATAAGAATCCGAACCGTTTGAGAATGACGATTGGGCTCAGCAAATGGATACACAATGGGAGTTCCGCTTCGAGCAAAGAGAACCTCCCACTAAAGATGAAGTTATCCAGATTGACGTAGGAAATGAACATTCACCAAAGTCGATATTTATCAGTAATGACCTTTCCGAAGAAGAAAGGGAAGAAATTACCCAGCTGATAAAAGAATATATCAATGTCTTTGCATGGAATTATGAGGATATGCCAGGTCTTGATCCAAAGGTGGCTACTCATAAACTCAACATACTGCCCGATTCAAAGCCTGTGAAGCAGCACCAACGCCGGTTCCGCCTGGACATGATGGACGCCATTGAAGCTGAAGTCAAGAAGTTAATAGCCTGCGGCTTCATCCGTGAGGAACAACATCCCGACTGGGTCGCCAATGTTGTCCCAGTCATGAAGAAGAATAGGAAAGTACGGATCTGCATCGATTACCAAGATCTTAACGCAGCCTGTCCCAAGGATGAATTCTCTCTTCCCATCACAGACGTCATGATCGACAATACATGCGGTTTTGAATGTATATCTTTCATGGACGGATTCTCAGGATACAATCAGATCAAGATGCATCCTGAAGACGAGAAGCATACTGCCTTCCGGTCACCACTGGGGGTATACTTCTATACGGTCATGCCCTTCGGATTAAAGAACGCCGGGGCTACATACCAACGAGCTATGAGTGACATATTCCATAAGCATTTATGCAAGACAGTGGAGTGTTACGTGGACGATGTAGCTGTCAAAAGCCGCCTCAGGGATAATCACATCCGAGACTTGAAGACAGTATTTGAATTGATGCGCCAACATCAACTCAAAATGAACCCTACAAAGTCCTTTCTGGGGGTATCTAGCGGCAAATTTCTGGGATTTGTCATCACCGCCAAAGGCATTCAAGTAGACCCTGATAAAGTCAAGGCCATCTTAGAGATACGGCCGCCCCGTAATCTGAGGGAACTCAGGGGACTTCAAGGTCGTCTAGCTTATATCCGAAGATTCATATCCAACCTCTCCGGGAGATGCCAGCCCTTTTCTCGTCTCATGAAGAAAGGTGTATCCTTCGTATGGGACGAAGCCTGTCAACAAGCGTTCGGAGATATCAAGGGCTACCTAACTAGCCCGCCAGTTCTGGTACCTCCTGTCATAGGAAGACCATTCATGCTATATGTTCGAGCGATGGATCATTCTCTGGGAGCTCTTCTTGCACAAAAGAACGATATGGGCCACGAGCAGGCTATTTACTACCTCAGCAGGATGATGGTCGGAGCCGAACACCGGTACAACCCTGTGGAGAAAGAATGCTTGGCTCTGATGTTCGCTATTCAGAAAACGCGATACTATGTCACGGGCCAAACCATTCATATCATCTCCAGGATCAATCCTCTTCAGGTACTGATGAGCAAGCCAAGCGTCCTTAATTCCCGACTCGCGACTTGGGCAATGTTATTAACGCCATATGACATGGTGTATGTCCCTCAGAAGTCCGTCAAAGGCCAAGCATTGGCCGACTTTCTAGCTGCTCATCCCATCCCGGAGGCCTCCAAACTGTACGAGGACATTCCCGACGAAGTTGCAGAGTGTAATTCCGCAACGGAAGCCGATGCATGGCAACTGTTCTTCTATGGCGCCTCCAGGACTGGGCCCAGGGGAAATATGGTTTCAGGAGTAGGGATCGTCCTAGTCACTCCTGATAAACTCGTTATCTACCGAGCATATTCTCTTAGCGAGCCCTGTTCTAACAATGTGGCGGAATACAATGCTCTACTGATCGGGCTCCAAGTCGCTAAAGAGCTGGGGGTCGAATCTCTAGAAGCCTTCGGTGATTCTCTGCTGATCGTCAATCAAGTCAGAGGAATATATGAAGTCCGGAATCCCGACCTCATCCCCTATCACCAAGCAACGGTCGAGATAGCCATGACATTCAAGGGATTCTTCCTTGAGCATGTACCTCGATCTCAGAATCTGGAAGCTGATGCCCTAGCCAGTCTAGCTACAGATTTAGCTACCCCTATAAGAAGGCAGAATTCGGTAATCCTTCTTAACAGAGACTTATTCTGTGTGAAAAACAACTTTCACATCGAATGCAACTACACGGTGGACACAGATCCTCGCAGGAGAGACTGGAGAAGTCCCTTTATAGATTTTGTAGCATACGGAATCTTGCCAGAAGATCCTAAAGAAGCAATATCTGTCAAAAGATGATCATTACGCTTCTACTTCGACGCATCGTCACAATGCCTATATCGCCGGTCTTATGACGGGCTATTATTACGATGTCTCTCTGGTGATGAAGCACAGTGGATTATCCGTGAAGCTCACGATGCGTGTGCGGGGCGCATCAACCCGGTCCTAAGCTACAGGATCGTATCAGGAGAATGGGCTATTACTGGCCCATTATGATCGCAAACACAATCTAGTATGCCAGACGATGCAGAGCCTGTCAGGTCCATGCAGACTTCATACATCAACCGTCCGAACATCTACATCCTACGGTTGCATCCTGGCCTTTCGAAGCATGGGGTATGGATATCATTGGTCCTATTCACCCGTCTTCTTCCAGAGGTCACCGGTTCATACTGGCCATCACGGATTACTTCTCCAAATGGACAGAGGCGATCCCTCTTGCTGAGGTAAAGACGTCAAATGTGACCAGCTTCATCAAGCATCACGTCATTTACCGCTTTAGGGTTCCCCGAAGGATAATCCATGACAATGGGCCTCAGTTCATCAGCCATGCGTTCCACCAGTTTTGCGATAAAAATCGGATACAAAATTTGGCCTCTATGGCATATTATCCAGCTGCTAATGGGTTGGCCGAAGCCTTCAACAAAACCATTATCAAGCTCTTGAAGAAGTTCGTCTCTTCGAACAAAAGAGATTGGAATGAGAAGCTGGGAGAATGTCTCTGGGCATATCGTACCACGGTACGAGCACCGACAGGTTGCACACCATTCTCATTGGTCTACGGGAGTGAAGCAGTTCTTCCTATCGAAATTCAAATTCCGTCACTCAGGATAGCCATGGCCAACGAGTTAACTCAAGAAAAGAATGACCTGTTAAGGCTTCAAGAGCTAGAAGGATTAGACGAGAAATGCCTCCAAGCTCAGCAGCGCATCGCGCTCTACCAAGCACGCATTTTCAGAACTTTTAATCAAAAAGTAAAGGAAAGAGTGTTCAAAGCCGACGAGCTAGTCTTGGCTGTAAGAAGGCCGATGATTCTTACTCACATGAGTAAAGGCAAATTCCAGCCCAAGTGGGAAGGCCCTTACGTGATCGAGACAATGTTCTCAAACGGCGCTTACAGGTTAGCCCAGCCTAATAGAGACTTGCTAATGGCTCCTATCAATGGCAAATTCCTAAAAAGGTACTATGCTTAAAACCTCCTCTGCTCAAGTGGAATAAGGTGATCTCACTCTGACAAAACTACTTCCAAAACAAACTAGTTGGATCATATTCTGTCATATCTATATGACCCCTGAATAGATTTGCTCTGCTAAAACTTACCGAAAGTATATCACGTCCATACTACCTCTGATATCACTTTTACCCAAACCTGTCATTTGCATTCCGAAATGATGGGTCCACAAAGTCAGATAAAAAACCTCTTTATTATTCCTAGAAAAGAGCAAAAGTACATTGAAAAGCAAAAGCAAAAGTACATCATGAAGGGGGGGCGGTCAGGTCGCGAAGCTGCTGCGCCAGTATGGCCATCCTCTCAGCCCCAGAATCCAAGACATCAGCGCAGACTCGCTCCAACCGTGCCTCAACATCTATCAGGAGGGACAGTTTGGCTCTAGCCCGAAGGAGACCGGCACGGGCGACTCCTGCACTCGCCAAGTCCTGTTGTGCTGCGACCAGTCGGCCATTCACCATATCTAGACCTTTCGACGACTGAGAAGCCCACTCCTTTGTATGAGCAAGCTTTGTCTCCAGTTTGTGGACCCTCGCTACATTGCCGTCATGCTCGGCCTGGCACTTCGTTTAAAGGGCGAGAGTCTCCTCCAAAACGACTTTCCCTTTATCCATCTCCTGCTGATTGGTCTCGATGAATTTATTCAGACCTTCCTTCTTTTCAACAAGATGCGCAGTCAAGGAGTCATATCTGGCCTTGACCAAAGCTTCAATATTGCCTCGAGCTAGCTGTAGGTATTCGTTAATGGGTTACTCCAAGCCATTAACCATCACCTCCAGCACGTCAGCTACCCCGGCATCACCGAATTCCCTAACCGTCTCTATCGAGAACCGTGAGGACCTCTTCAGCGACGCAAAGTCCAGCTTCTTCGCCAACACCATTGACATTAGCGTTCTCAAAGTGGTATAGAAGATGCCGGTATACTGCTCGGTCAGCGCAACTAGGTCCGCATGAATGCGGGGAGTGTCCGCGATAGTGGCGACTTCCCCACCAGGAATTACCACAGACGATGTCGCCACGGCCGTTGCCTCAACAGGAGGAACGACGAAGGAAGAATCGCCAACACCGGACGAAGTGACCGGCGTGCTCAAAATAGGCACTGTCACAACGACAGGCTCGTCCTCCTCTTGAGATATCTCAAGAGTCTCCTCGACAGGCAAGCTAGCACCCGAGGAGGTTTCCTCTTCAAAATTAGGTACCTCCGTGTTACCACTAGGACCTGACATAGAGCCAACGGGCGCGTCTACATCACCCTCTCCGAAGAGGTCTTCCCCTGAAAAGAAGACAAAAGAAAGTTAATATCAACGCAATATTAATTTTCCCAAAGAAGAGGCATAAAAGACGACATTTACCCCTGGCCGGCGGCATATACGTCGCATCTGCAGCCTGTACAGCTAAATCATTTCTTAATAATGATAGGCGAGCTGTCACACCTAGAGAAATGGGTCTGCGAACTGACACTGGCAAGTAGTCTTCCAGGTCCTCCTCAAAATCCAACCGAGGCTCATCGGCTGGAATCACGCTAGGTGCGCTCGCAGGCGCGGCAGAAGTCCCTCCCGATGCCGATCCGACTAGAGGTATACGAAACTTTATTATACTCAGCCCCGAAGGCGACCTCGTTCTACCACCTGAAGCAGTAGCAGCGACGGCGGCATCCAGCTGAGATTCTCCGGCACCACCAGCCGGAACTGTGGAAGGTCCCTCTCTAAAAGGCGAGGAACCTCCAATCAAAGAATCGTCCCCAACACGGGGAGATGCAAGCTCACCTCCAGAAGCATCAATGCCAGGAATCCAGAGAGAACGATTTACCATCTTCTTCTTCCTCTTACGAGGGGAAGCTTCCTTGGGAGCAGGAGCCCTTCGCTTCCCAGAAACTACCAAAGCCCCTGCAGACGGAGGTACTTCACCCCTAGGGACCGACACCAGAGGCTCATCCGGGGTAACAGACTCACCCTCGTCGGAAGAAACCGAGGGGACTTTAACTCTTCCCCCAGGCTTGGAAGAGGGCACCCTAAAGTTTCCATGCATATCAAAATCACGATGGAAGGTGTTCGTTGCCACATAGAACTGGGCATACGAATGCAGGATGCGCAGCTCCGTGGAGAGTGTAATGACGAGCACAATAAAAATAGCCCCAGTACAGCCCATGATAAAATATCGCCATCCCCGCGCTCTATCAATGAGTCCACCTCTGGACCTGAAGCTGGTAACGACGTTGCCCACATGCAACTGATAATACCCAAACTGCCGGGCAAATCGACTGGGCAAGTAAGGCTCCAAGAAGCAATGATCTTCGCTTCTGTACAGCAGATGGGATGGTCTAATACAGACCAACCAATTAAAAGCTTTGGGAGAAAGAATGGTCTTCTCTACCTGAATCCTCAAGCCTAATCCCCGACTGATTGCGATGTATAGGAGGGACGGTGCAGAAAAGCTTCCAACTATGACTGAAGCCTAGCGCCCGCCGACAGTCTATAACCGTGTCCACGTTCCAGGAAGACTTTCGGTAGTTCAACAAGAAACTACCCCCCGAACTACTGCCGGAACCGGGAGACATCACCCGAGAATTATGGAGAATTAACCACCCCATCAAATACATGTATGGTAATTCTATCCGGGGAAAGCTATCACGCCGAATTTCATCAACGAGCAGCCCGTCAGTCATAGCCCTCAGGCTAGCTTGTATACGACACACCATGGCAGGGAGCAAGCCCAGTCTTGCCCCGAACACCAGACGCACTGCAGGCTATAGCGTATTGCGGTGAATGCAGTCCGCAGATGCGACGCCAGGCACTACTACTCGGTGCAGCCATGTAGAGAGGAAGCCAGCCAGTTGAGCCTCCCTGGACAGAGGCTTGCGACAGCGCCTCAAATAACTATAGGCCTTAGTGCCTTCAGGATACTTTCCCGTCCCTTCATCGAGGAACCGGTCCGGAGCACCAGCATCCACTATAAGATCGTCAACTACCTAAGCATTAAGCGCACTCAGGGGATTCACCGGCAGATCCTTGCCCTCCAATACC
This sequence comes from Iris macrosiphon, assembly GCA_036927795.1. NCBI lineage: Eukaryota > Viridiplantae > Streptophyta > Magnoliopsida > Asparagales > Iridaceae > Iris > Iris macrosiphon. The sequence goes on along the minus strand of JAYESA010001154.1, from coordinate 31,398 downwards.
TTCTCCGGCTTAGCAGTCCTGGACCGGTGAAAGAAGAGATAGGACGTCCATTTGCTGATGTGAGCCAAATCTGAGGGCTCATCATAAAAAGCGGTGCAGGCGAGGTAGTGGCACATCAGCTCCTGATAGACCTCCACTACCCGAGGGTCTGAACCCCCCAGCTCCCGGTTCGTGGGAACATACTCTTCGTATGGAGTATCCCCCATCGGCAGTCTTGAGATCTCTGCCATCTCATGCAGGGCCAATCCCAACTCCCCCAGCGGAGTGGCGAAGGTCCCGGTAAGCGAAATATATCGCTCCATCATTGCCAGAAACAGGTTAGGGTTACGAGGTAACCCAACACTGGTAGCGCCCACAGCTACAAACAGACCGATGTTCTCCAACTCGGTCTAAAAATGCTTCAGGGCCCAATCAGCTAAGCGAGCCCATCGAAGGTTTGAAGGGGTGATCCACCCGCCACACCGAGGGTTCACCTTAGGGTATACTCCCCCACGCCCCATAAAATCATTATAGAAAGTCGGTAACTGGATCGGCTGGATCACCAAGCTGTCTTCACTCGGGACACTGCCCGGGTACATCCCTCTGAACAGCGTCACAGAGCCAGAAGGGCGGCTGACAAATGACCCCTGGTCAGCTCCTCTTAGATGAAAGATCTTCCCTGGCTTGCCGTGAAGATCGGGGGTCAGCGTCCACGACATCTTCCTGGGATGCGTAGCATGAAAGAAGGCCGAGATGGGGTAGTCTCTCGGCATATTGGGCAGATACAAGACCAAACCCTCGGCAGGAAAAACCCAGAGTTCTCTCTTGGGCTTTGTCTGGGACTGCTTGTCAATCATGTCCCCGAAAAGGAAAGTCGACTTCAGGTATTGATCTCCGTCTACATACGTTAGGGGCTCCACGTTGATCATGCTCAGCAGCATTCGCTCGCCCTGAGCCGATATCAGAATTGCCCTTCCTTCGGGATATTGGGGCCCGGAGATAGGAAATGTCACGTGTGACAGATCCTCCAAATAGTTGGAGTGCAGCATCCCGGCGGCAGAGCCCATCACTTCAGCCAGTGGAGACTCATACAAGTTAACTGCAAAAGCACAGGAGAAACACGTCAGTTCCTAAAACTAGACATTTCGGGACTTGCAGCATCCAATCAACAGTCCGTGCTCTACGCCGAGACTGTGAAACTTGAACCTTTACGCTGGAATCCATTTCCTTAACGTAAAAGTCAAGATTGGCAGTATACGGTTTGTGATTTACGCCAGACTGATTAAAACTGAGTTATTACGCCAGGATTTTCATCCACAAGCATAAAACTCAAATTTTAGTAGTATACACCAAGTTTTCGGTGGTCAAGGCTTTTACGCTCGACTGCGGAAAAAATGGAGTTTTTACGCTGACACATTAGGAATGTGGGCGTAAAAAGATGAAACATCTCCGTGCATCATCTTACTCAAAGAGGCTATCAGCACAGAAGACGACCTAGCACGGTCATGTTCAACGTATGCGAAGGATTTTCAGTCATTCTCTTCTTTCCAAGAGCTCTACCTTCCAGACCGGGTGCACTACTCGTCGGCGGGATGCTCCGCTCGGAATGAAGTTCGCCTTGTCCAACCAGAGACGCTCTCGCTTGGGCCGAGGAACGAAAAGAAGAAACAATCTTCTTTCCCTTAACGGAGGAAGTTTGTTTCGAAGCCATTTCTGGAAACTTTGAAGACTCGAAGAAAAAATGAAGAAGAACTCGAACAGTCGAAAGCTTTCTCTCGCAAAAAATGGATGGAAAGTTTTTCCCCTCAGAAACTTGGGATATATATAGAGTTCGGATGGACTCCTCGGACCCCGAACCAAATCTCCTAATTAATATTCGGTTATGATTGCGTCCCACGTCAGCCTATTTATTCAGAGAAGGTGGACAGTCGGCGAATTCGAAAAGTTTTTCGCGCAAAGCAGGTTCATGGTTTCTACGCTAAGGAGCTTTCTACGCTCGACAGCTACAGATCTACGGTTTTACGCTCGTAAGCTATGAGTCTATGGTTTTATGCCCGGATGCCTTTGTGCTCGGTAGCTTTTATGCTCGAGAGGCTACAGACCTACGACTTCACGCTCAGTAGATACCAAATCGATGATCTCACGCTCGGTGGCGCTTAGTTTATGCTCGGAGGCGACGGATCCACGACTTCACGCTCAGAAAATTTTCTTTTCAGAAGCAACAAATCTACAGTTCTACGCTAAGGAGCTTTCTACGCTCGACAGCTACGAATCTATGACTTTACGTTCGACAGCTACAAGTCAGGTTTTACGCCCGGATGCCTTTGTGCTCAGTAGCTTTTATGCTCGAGAGGCCACAAACCTACGACTTCACGCTCAGGAACTACAAGTCTATGATTTCACGCTCGATGGTGTTTAGTTTATGCTCAGAGACTGCCAACTTATGATTTCGCGCTCCATGACTTCCCGCACATCTGAAAGATATGCAGGCCAGAGTACGCGTACATCTGAACCATCCTCAAGGCGGTCAATTACAGGAGTTCACACAGAAGATACTCCTTCTTGACCTCAAGATATCCCAAGTACCCGAAGCATACAGAGTTCAATATTGAAAAATTACTCTTCTTCATGGGTCGATTCGAAGTTCATCCAGACTCCAGTCTGAACATTTCATCTACCAAGATGACAAATTAGTTTGACAGCCATTTCTCGCCCTGTTGCAAGGGATTTCCGAGAAATCATTCTTGAAGATGATGTCTGAACAAAGAAATTTTGTTTATCAGAAGTGACAGTTCAGGATTCTATGCGGTTCCTCACTCCTAAACAGCAGGACAGCTCGAACACTCGAATGCTAAAGCGGCTTTCTACGCATCCCTAGTTATGCGTAAAAGACAGGACAGGACCCAGCACTCTTTCTAAACAGAGTCGGCGTAAAGAATCAGACGTGTCGAAGCTACACATATTCAGACTTCACAGCAAAGTATGGCAAGATGATCATATGCACGGAAGAAAGACGATTTTATTAAGATTAAAGTCATGATTACATATGAGGGAAATCCAATCTACAAGGGTTTTTCTTCATTTTCATGATTACATATGAGGGAAACCCCGTCTACAAAGGGCTTCCTCATCGTCGGCAGAAGATTGCACCGAGAAGCTGTTCTGACAGGTTCTCACATTGGTGAAGGGCTTCCTCTTCTTCCAAGATGGTTCGTCGACATCCACAGTCGATGAACAAGAAGATAATCAGTGGCGGGAGGATACAAAAATGGGCATAGACCCATCCTCCAACGGAAGGAAAGCAGGGTAAATCTGCTTTCCTACAGACCACCGCCACTCAAGCCGGGACAGAGCTAGTCTGTCTGCCTCTCGTCACCGGAGGTAACGGGAGAAGGTGCCACTTACAAGCAGCGTGGTGAAATACGATTCTTCGTCTCTCCCGAAGAACCACCATACAAAGTTGCTGATTATCCCGAGCAAAGGAGGCTATGATATCCTTCCATGATCCATCGTTGCAGAGGACATTTGCTCGAAGATGCCGTCTTTTTCGGCTCCTTACATGCTGGAAGAGCATGATCTCCTTCTTCCTAAAGTCGACCCGACGAACTCCGGCCATCATCTCTGTATGATGAAGGGAGTGTGGGAAGAACAGAAGAACTCCTCAGCCTTTTTATAGGTGAGAGAGAGCACCGATCCCCAATAAATCTGCCATAAAGTCAGCTTCGACCGTTTCAAAACTCCATTCAGAAATGTTTCGAGTTACGAGGAGCGGGTCATGCTTCGTTCAAAGAATTTCAAATTACGAGGAATTTAAAAGCTTTGAAGGGGGTATTGTAGAAGCATAAAAAATATACTGGAAGCTCTACGCAACATATTGATACAAAGCAGCGTAAACAGAGGACTTCAGAGCCTTCAAACGTGCAAACAGAGCCTCTCCGCCAAAGCAAAGTAAGAAATATAGGCTCGAGGACCATCCGCGTAAGGCAGTATGTCCAGGCTGCTTCAGCGTAAACAGGGATCGACGTCGCCTTTATGGCATAAAACTCATCCTCTTTTAAATGCAGCATTGAAGTGTACGAGGGACGCTTCGTATTCCCTACAATGAACCTGTCAGATCCTGCAATGAACCTGACGTCTCGACTTCTGACAAAGGGATACTGCTCGACTACCCAGGCGACGGCTATAATAATGGCGAGACACTGCAACCCAGGCTATCATTTACTGCCATTTCCCTTGCGTAAACCGCTTTTACGTATACGGAGGAATACACTGCCTAGTTTTACACAGGGGAATGAGAGCTCCTTACGCTTCGCAGAAGACAAACCGCCTGCCACGTCAAAAAGCTGCACTCCGTACGGGACTCGAGGCACGTCTCTGCATTTAATGCACAGGGTGGTGACAGGCCCTCAAGGTATGTCTCTGCAATTAATGTGCCGAATACTGACAGATGCCCGAGGCACGTCTCTGCATTTGATGCACAGAAGGGTGGCAGACCTTCAAAACACGCCTCTGCATTTAATGCGCAGGATGATGGCGGATCTCCACATTTAATGCAGAAGATTTGATTAAATGTCACCGAACCGTCGTTTAGTGACATCCCCTTTGCGAGAGCTGCTCTTACGCATACAAGGGAATACGCTGCCTAGTTTTACACAGGCAAACATGAGCTCCTTACGCTCCGCAGAAGACGAACAGACTGCCACGACAGCGGTTACTCTTCGCACAGGGTTCAAGGTGCGTATCTGTATTTAATGCGCGGAATGATGGCAAATCATAAAGACAAGCGTCTGCATTTAATGCACGGGATGGGGGCAGATCTCAGCATTTAATACAAGATATATGATTATCTCCAAGAGCAGTAATTCCGGCTAAGACGTCCACATCATCACTCTGGCACGTTACGCAGCGGCTTCTACGCCTATTCAGCTTCGATGCCTGCTCGGCTTCTACGCCTATTCAGCTTTGGTGCCTGCTCGGCTTCTACGCCCACTCGGCCTCTATGACCACTCGGCCTCCATGACCACTCGGCTTCTACGCCCACTCGGCCTCTATGACCACTCGACTTCTACGCCTATTCGGCTTCTATGCCGGTTTGATAACTATTTGGCTTCTATGCCATGGTGACAGACATTGGCTTCTATGCTTGTAACCTCCGTATCCTGAAATTCGTGCTTAAATATTATTATTAGGTTAATTTGGGGCTATTGAGATTTTTCCATAATTTTTAGTTAATTAAAAACTAGTAACCTAATTTCCTAGAAATTTCAAAAATTTATTTTAGGATCAAATATAACTAAAAATATCCCAAACTTTTATTTTAGGTTCTAAATAATAAAATATATTTTCTAGAATTTTTTGGGAATTTTTTGATTATTTTTAGCATTTATTTTGAGTTAATTATGAAAAACTGAATTAAAAACTAATTTCTGAAAAAGAAAACCCAAAAAGTAATTATTTTTGCCCAGTCAGCAAACAGGGGGCCCACTGTCAGCCTCCAGCAGCCAACAGTGTGGGGCCCGCCTGTCAGCGACCGCGGGTGAAGCCGAGCCGAGCCGAGCCGAGCCGCGTCCGAGTTCGACTCGAACTCAGCTGAGCCGAGCCGCGTCCGACCGGGACCGTTCGATTTGGGCGGGGCTGCGCGGATGACTGCCACATGGCAAGCTCCTGAGCCGCGGCTTCTCTTTCTCTCTCCTCTATATATATATATATATATATTAGTTTAGTTATTTTCTAGGGTTTTTCTTCAGCCGATTTTTGGAGAATTGCCATATAGGGTTCCTTCATCTTCCAGAAGCCATTGCGCATAGCTCCGGACTCCAAACGAGGCCTAGTTTTTTGTGTTAGAACGATATTGAGGTTAGCTTTCTGATTATATAATTTGTTTTACGAAATTATGATTATTAAATTCTGGAAAATTCGTAGAACACAGCATGTCCGAAAATAGACGTGTTTCGATGTTTTCGTGATTTCGGGCGAACCAGGAATCAGAATCATGAACCGTTTAAAGTTTCGGAAAGCTAATGTCGAGATCATTGACATATGTTTTTTCCAGAATTTATTTCGAAGTATTTTTATATTGTTAATTCTGTAGAACTTCTAGGGTAAAATTTAACCATCGGTGCACGATACGAAACTTGTATGTGCCATAATTTCCAAACGAATTTGAATCCGGACGAGCCATAAATTCTAGCATATTTTTGACGCTGAAATCTACAGGAATTCATGCATGAAAGTCGAGTTTGTGTCGGTTGACTTTTCGGTCAACAGATTGCCTCGATTTGCGTGCCATGAGTCTCGAGTTGATAAAATTCAGTTCCTTTAGACAAAATTTAGGAATTAACCTAAAAATCAGAATAATAAGATTAAAATAGGATTTTAGAGTAATTATTCCAGAATTAAATAAATTTAAATAAATTAACTTTTGACGTGATAAATTTGTAATGCATAGGCTATTTGGACTGTGACTTGGACTCTGATTCATACCAGCAGCAGGACCCCAGGCGAGTACATTCTCTGACAGTTTCCATTATATTGATTATCTCTATAATTCTTGTTGTATAGCGTACATGACCCTGACACTGTTCTTTACACGAGTTGGCATCATTGAGACCTGTCACGAGGAGTCGTGATTGGAATCCATCATGCTAGCTGGGAAAATAGGGAAATATTAGTAGTTATGTGATCATACCCAACCTTACATGCAGCATTAGCTCACCCACATCTCACGTCGGTGCAGCCTTACCCTTACATGCCTCATCGCTGTTACATTCTGGTTAGCCTGACCTGTTGGGGATGATCGCTAATCCATGTAATGAGTCATATAGTCCCAAGCCGATCACATGATATACTGATGTTTCACACACTTAGATAGATGATTCTTGACATGTATCTTGATAGACTGATCTTGTATTTCCACATGTTCTAGTTGTTGTTCTTATACACACTTACATACCAGTTCTTTGTACTTGCGTACACTTGTAGTTCTATTCCTTGTCAGATGCATGTTGATGATGATGTTCCAGTATTATTCCAGCATTTCTTATTCCAGTATCTTATTTCCAGTTATTCATATCTGTCTTGTATTTCTTTACACTATATTATAGTTTTTGTCAATATGCATGGAACTGCTGTTAGAGGTGTATTTTGTTCCAATCCTGACTGGATATTTTTTCCAGACTGTGACATAGAGGACTTATTTCCGACATACTTGGAGATTGGATGTTATTGTTTGCAGGTATGGTTATTTTGTCGTTTAGACTTGTCTTGTATTTTATTTGCTTGCTTCGATATCTCATCATGCCTTAGCTTATGTGATTGAGTATATTCCATATTATATTGTGATATCTGTGTCTCCTTATGGAGTTGGATATTCGTGAGAGAATGATTAGATAGTATTATGACCTAGACAGCGTTCTACCGCCGATGCTGCGGCGTAGGCTGGACGTACCCACGCTCTCGTGCCCCAAAATCCGGGTGCGGGTCGTGACACGTTTTTAGTGGTGGCCCATGCAGGTCTGACTTCGCAAGTTGTACGATATCGTGGTAGTGCGATATCATAGTTGTACTACTGCGTGCCTGCTATAGAAAATAGGACATAAGATACTAGGATGAGAGAGAATACTCAATCACAAATTCTTGAGAGATTCCTAGGATGACCCTTGAGAATCTTATTATAATTTCCAATTTAAATCATTTTCCTTGTTTCCGTCCACTCTTGCTTGTTGTTATTGAACTTGATTCTTGTTGATCAGTTATTAAATTAAAATCTTGGTATCATTGTTGAGTTTAATTCTTGTTGACCAGTTGTTAATTCTTGGTATCGTTGTTGAGTTGATTTCATATCGAGATAAATTTTACGGGCTAAAATTTACGGTATCATCTGATGACATATATTGATGAGGACAGTGAGAAAGGTAAAACGTCTACTTTGGTTATGGAACCTAGAGTTCATTGCAGCCACATTAGCTGTCGTGACGAGAACGTAGGACCCTGACTTGGATATACATACTTTAGTTATGAAATTTAGAGTTTCTCGCAGCCATACCGGTTGGCATGGCGAGGATTCTAGATGACATGATTATAGAGTTGCATACCTTAGTTACGGAACCTGTCGTTTATCGCATCTATGCTTACTGGCGTGGCGAGGATTCTGAGTGTCATAATTTCTGACAGACGTGTATGATTATCAGGTTGTATCTTAAAATGGTTCTTAAAGTCTCATCTCAATACTTATCTATTTCTGTTATTCCAGGACTTTGTTCCATCGCTTCTTTTTCTTTACTAGCAGTAAAGATACCTTCAGTCCTTAACCCAGCTTCTTTTGAGCCTTATTTCTTTAAGGATCCTTGTTAGTGTGATAATTAATGACTTACAATTTTGTTTGTGTCTTGTATTAGTGTTGACTGAGTATGACTTATGAGTTGTAAGTATTTCTTAGTTGGACATGGGAGCATTAGGCATTAATCTAGAGATACCCATAGCATAGTACCTTGTGGCAATAGTTTTATGATAGGTGTTATTATAATTAGTATTGGTATTATAGAAAGAGGAGTAAGAGTATCAGTGAAGGTTCCAAGAGTAAGTATCAGAATCAGCATGCCAGTCCTGGATAGTCATTAAATTATGTAATTAGATGATCTATGTAAATAATTAAGTATCAAGGAATTGTGTTAAAGATTAATGGAGCATGATGTTCAATTTGATGATTGATACTGGCTGTATCAAAAGTAAAGAAATGTATATGCATAAAGGGTTTTAATGAGATGCCATGAGTAGAGAAATATCAAGATTGGTAATGAAAGTTGTGAAATGTATCACAGATTAGTTTAACAGGCTGTAAAAGGTTTAGGAGATATGCTTATACATCAATCGAGATATAGAACCATATGCCTGCCATTGAGAGTGAAGTAAAACACGTATATTATATAAGTTATAACTAGTGCGAATGATCGTGAGTTCTAATAACTGATGAGATGATCTAATGATGAAGCTAGTGTTACCATACCAATAGTGCTAGTGATTCTATATCAAGGATTTGTTGAGCAAGGTGCTAATAACAGTAAGTACTTCGTGTGATGATAATTAGATTGGTGTACCGGTTAATATAGATAGAAAATTATTGGAGAAAATACGTGTGATGATAACTTTGATCATTTGGAAGTAGTAGTGTAAGTAATTCGGGCAGTACAAATTTTAGTACACAGTTGAGAGTTGTAGATAATTGATGTATTTGTGTGCACCTTGAGTATTATAGACTGTGAGTATTTATATGTATACTTGTGGATTTAAATTTATAATTTGAAGAGTGGAAATGAATTACAATTTTTAAGAATTTTGAGGAGTTGAGATTTTATGTTATTAAAATGTTTGAGGATTCAAAATTTGATTCAATAAACATAGTCAAGCTATAAAGATTTTTTGGAAGTGATTAAAATTTTATTTCGATATTTGAGCATTTGACTTTTGAGGAAAGTATATGCATTTTATTTTAATCGTTCGAGAAGTAAATTTTTGATGATTGTATTTTGAGAATAAAATTTTATGATGGATAAGAAATACATATTAGTATATGAGTGGTTGATGTGCATGTGTAAGGATCTGTTGGCTTGAGCATGCTCGAGATGGCACTGCAAACAGACTTAGGTGTCCATTTAGAGTTGTATTAGAAGGAGCAGTACTTAGTATGGTGTGTTGCACTTGGTGTGCACTTGAGTGATAAGAATGACTAGTATAAACAATTGCAGTAGGTAAGAGAGCTAGCAGTGAGTGTGCTTGTAGTAGAAACAGTAGTACCAAGGGATAGAGGTATCAAACTTTGGATGCATTATTAAACTATAGTTGTGTTAGAGATTCTTGGTATCATATCTAGGTATCAATAGACAAGTGTATGCAATGAGGATGTATTCATGGATGTTGTGGACAAATGATTAGTTGGTATGGATATCAGTATATAGAGATAGGAATTAGTGAGTGAATGTGCCAGAGTTAAGTGTATATTAGAGGATTGAGATGTCCAAGTAATGGGTTAGAAGGCTATGTTCTGTTCTTTCCTCATATTCCTTTTCCATCTGTTTGTTTGATTGATTGATTCTTTAGTACCATAGCTTGTATCAATAATTTTCTTGTTAGAATATAGTTAGTAGTACACCCTAGCAGAGACTGCAATACCATGACAAAGGAGACCATAACCATGTATGTTTTTCTAGATTGTATATTGTATGACGGTAGGTAGAATTTTCTTAGACCTTGATTGTTGGGGGTTTGACCGTGGTGAAGAATTAATGAAGAGGTTATGAATTGACAAAGAGAGACAATGTATTTTAAATTTTGAGGATAAATATTTATTTAAATGAAAAGAGTTGAGAATTTAAAATGACAGAATTGACGATTTGTTAAAATCATAAATTTTTATGAAGATTGTGGTATGATTGAATGTCACTAACATTTGAGGAAATTAAGAAGATTATCATTGTATTTATTTGACTGCAAGATATAGATTTATTTTGAATATTGTAATTGAAGATTTTGCGAGTATTATATTATTTGAGCATTGTGTGGAAAAAGAATCAAGGAGTAAGATCATTAATGGATTAGTGTTTGAATTCAAATTTTTGGGATGAGAATTTAAATTTTATAAATATGCATTGATTGGATTTAAATTAGAAGAGTAAGATGATTAATGGATTATTGTGTGAAATTCAAACTTTTTGGATGAGATTTTTTAAATTTTATAAATATACATTGAGTGGATTTAAAATTAGAGGATTGAATATTAAGTTTTGTATTTAGTGATTAGCATAAAGTTTTTGAGGAGATTATGATACGAATGGAATTCAATTTTAAATTTGAAGATTTTATGAATATGATATCTATAGAATTTTGGAAGTTTTATAGCAATATGGATTTACTTCATGATTATATGGTTTGATGAATTTAATTTTGATGGTAAAATAATATAAATGAATACATACAACTATTGAGGATTTTAAATTTTGAGGACAAATTTTTTTTTAAGGTGGTTAGACTTGTAACCTCTGTATCCTGAAATTCGTGCTTAAATATTATTATTAGGTTAATTTGGGGCTATTGAGATTTTTCTATAATTTTTAGTTAATTAAAAACTAGTAACCTAATTTCCTAGAAATTTCAAGAATTTATTTTAGGGTCAAATATAACTAAAAATATCCCAAACTTTTATTTTAGGTTCTAAATAATAAAATATATTTTCTAGAATTTTTTGGGAATTTTCTGATTATTTTTAGCATTTATTTTGAGTTAATTATGAAAAACTGAATTAAAAACAAATTTCTGAAAAAGAAAACCCAAAAAGTAATTATTTCTGCCCAGTCAGCAAACAGGGGGCCCACCTGTCAGCCTCCAGCAGCCAACAGTGCGGGGCCCGCCTGTCAGCGACCGCGGGTGAAGCCGAGCCGAGCCGCATTCGAGTCCGAGTTCGACTCGAACTCAGCTGAGCCGAGCCGCGTCCGACCGGGAGCGTTCGATTTGGGCGGGGCTGCGCGAATGACTGCCACGTGGCAAGCTCCTGAGCCGCGGCTTCTCTTTCTCTCTCCTCTATATATATATATTAGTTTAGTTATTTTCTAGAGTTTTTCTTCAGCCGATTTTTGGAGAATTGCCATATAGGGTTCCTTCATCTTCCAGAAGCCATTGCGCATAGCTCCAGACTCCAAACGAGGCCTAGTTTTTTGTGTTAGAACGATATTGAGGCTAGCTTTCTGATTATATAATTTTTTTTCGAAATTATGATTATTAAATTCTGGAAAATTCGTAGAACACAGCATATCCGAAAATAGACGTATTTCGATGTTTTCGTGATTTCGGGAGAACCAGGAATCAGAATCATGAACCGTTTAAAGTTTTGGAAAGCTAATGTCGAGATCATTGACATATGTTTTTCCCAGAATTTATTTCGAAGTATTTTTATATTGTTAATTCTGTAGAACTTCTAGGGTAAAATTTAACCATCGGTGCACGATACGAAACTTGTATGTGCCATAATTTCCAAACGAATTTGAATTCGGACGAGCCATAAATTCCAGCATATTTTTGACGCTGAAATCTACAGGAATTCATGCATGAAAGTCGAGTTTGTGTCGGTTGACTTTTCGGTCAACAGATTGCCTCGATTTGTGTGCCATGAGTCTCGAGTTGATAAAATTCAGTTCCTTTAGACAAAATTTAGGAATTAACCTAAAAATCAGAATAATAAGATTAAAATAGGATTTTAGAGTAATTATTCCAGAATTAAATAAATTTAAATAAATTAACTTTTGACGTGATAAATTTGTAATGCATAGGCTATTTGGACTGTGACTTGGACTCTGATTCATACCAGCAGTAGGACCCCAGGCGAGTACATTCCCTGACAGTTTCCATTATGTTGATTATCTCTATAATTCTTGTTGTATAGCGTACATGACCCTGACACTGTTCTTTATACGAGTTGGCATCATTGAGACCTGTCACGAGGAGTCGTGATTGGAATCCATCATGCTAGCTAGGAAAATGGAGAAATATTAGTAGTTATGTGATCATACCCAACCTTACATGCAGCATTAGCTCACCCACATCTCACGTCGGTGCAGCCTTACCCTTACATGCCTCATCGCTGTTACATTCTGGTTAGCCTGACCTGTTGGGGATGATCGCTAATCCATGTAATGAGTCATATAGTCCTAAGCCGATCACATGATATACTGATGTTTTACACACTTAGATAGATGATTCTTGACATGTATCTTGATAGACTGATCTTGTATTTCCACATGTTCTAGTTGTTGTTCTTATACACACTTACATACCAGTTCTTTGTACTTGCGTACACTTGTAGTTCTATTCCTTGTCAGATGCATGTTGATGATGATGTTCCAGTATTATTCCAGCATTTCTTATTCCAGTATCTTATTTTCAGTTATTCATATCTGTCTTGTATTTCTTTACACTATATTATAGTTTTTGTCAATATGCATGGAACTGCTGTTAGAGGTGTATTTCGTTCCAATCCTGACTGGGATATTTTTTCACACTGTGACATAGAGGACTTATTTCCGACATACTTGGAGATTGGATGTTATTGTTTGCAGGTATGGTTATTTTGTCGTTTAGACTTGTCTTGTATTTTATTTGCTTTCTTCGTTATCTCATCGTGCCTTAGCTTATGTGATTGAGTATATTCCATATTATATTGTGATATCTGTGTCTCCTTATGGAGTTGGATATTCATGAGAGAATGATTAGATAGTATTATGACCTAGACAGCGTTCTACCGTCGATGCTGCGACGTAGGCTGGACGTACCCACGCTCTCATGCCCCAAAATTCGGGTGCGGGTCGTGACAATGCCAACCTCTTCTACACAATGGATACCTACCTACATGGCTTCTACGCCGTGATCTTTGTAGCGATTATACGTGTTTTGTCCCTTAGTTGGACCCGCGTCACACGCTCATTCAAAGGATCATCTATACGCATGCATTGGTTATTTTAACCGTTGTGTAAAAGGGTGCTGTACTTTCCACTACTCGGTTTTTACACCGATTGAGTGGTCACTGTCACTAAAACTCTATAAATAGAGACCTCTATCAACAGAGGAAAATGTCGAAAAATTGAAGGTCGAACGATCAGAAATAGGTCGACTAATTGGAGAAAAAAAAGAGAGAGAGAAGAGTCCAGAGCTCAGGCAAAGAGAAGGGATCAACGACTTTGGCATCGGACATCCACCCTCTTCAGCAACCTTCGAAGCTGCTACCTGTCTTCCACGGCACTTCTTCAACATCGTGTGGTCCAAGGGCTAAAGTGATCGACTGCAGATCAGACACCTATAGCAATATTCACCCAGATTAAATAAATTGTACTTAGACATCCTCGTGTAGGATCAAATTTGTACAATCTTGTTTGTAAACATAAAAGAAGGACGGGTCTTCGTACAAGACCTCGTTTTCCGCAATCATCAAATTTTTTCTCGTTTATATTACACCGAAACATCCATCTTCTCTGAGAAGTTAAATTCTGAAGAAATAATTAAACTCGATAGGAGTGATATTTCTCTTATGAAGGATCCATGGAAACTTCATAAATGATATCTCAAAGGAAGCTTTATTCCGGTTACGGACAAACCTATCAACATTTATGAAGGTATTTTAATCACCACAAAATCCATAATTGTGGAACATTCTGCTAAACCACATTCTCTGGAAGTGGCTTACAGTAAAGTTATCATCAAAAATATCTGCTAAACCACATTCTCTGGAAGTGGCTTACAGTAAAGTTATCATCAAAAATATTCTCACACCACAAACTTGGGGACTACATACTAACAGAGAACAACAACTCTCTAAAGATAAAGTTATTGTTTGTAGCTATAATTATTGGGATTATATACAAGCCATTTACAACTTCTTATACTATCCCAAAGGACCCATTTTTGGTCCATCCAGATTTGTCCTAAAGTTCTTCAGAGCAAAATTCCTTCATGGTTTTATGAATGGTGGGTCAAGCTAGGAGCTACCTTGGAAATTCTTTTCACTCATATTCAGAAACAATTCTCTAAATGGATTCTCTCTTATCCTCCTTGTGAAGAGGATCATCTTTGGGGGGGGGGGAGTACATTCTATTACTTTGTTAAATTCTAGATTCTATATATATTTTGTTGGACTATTAAATGTGAGTTTGATTCCAACAATATACGTATTTTGTCACAAATTTTTTTTGTTAAATGGTGGCAGAGAATTGATGAAAAGGATAAACTGATAGAAATTATTGCCTCTATCAAAGAGAATGAAGCTCATATGGACAAGAAAGTCCAAAAGAAGATCTTCGGTGCTAATACAATCACCAAGTTAAAGGAATCCCTACTCTGGAAGAATCCTCGCATATCTAAGGATGAATTAAACATGAAATGCTTTCAATTCTTGAAAGCACAATTCGATGCCAATTTTAATATGGATATTTCAGGTAATATCTCTAAGGCCAACCTGGAAGATATGACAGTTGACGAATTCTATCAGTCGATTATGACTATCCAGTCCACAGAAGAAAAATAATTCCTTTCGCTTTTGTGGGCCCCATCTTCCTTTAATCACGGGCGGTTAATTTTCTGCAACTTTATGTTAGTGGGTTCTCCACTTATTAGTTGCGTTGGACGTTTATGCTTCGGACAGCTATTAAAGTATTCCGACACTTACCTACTTGATTTGTGGCATCCTTCCTTTTTTACTACACGTTCCTAAAGGAGATTCGGTGGAAAACAGCTTTTTCTAACGGTTGATTCGGTGGAAGACAGCTGGATGTTTCTGAGTAAAGCTTTGGCTTCATTTTGAAGCAATGTTGTAATGTATATAGGGGAGCCCCCTAAGTGTGAGGGGTACATTTTTTATTTCTGCAAATTTCTACTTCTTCTTATTGTGCTTTTGTGTGTTACTTATCATCGATCACTTAGTATCGATATTAATACAAGATTTTAAGATTCCGCTTAAACGAGTTGCTTTTAAGTCTCCCTCTAATGATTGGTATTAGATCTCTACTACAAAATCTTAGATGTCCTACTCTAATATATATATATATATATATATATATATATATATATATATATATATATATATATATATATATATATATGATAAACGGGATATGAGCCATAGGCTCATATTTCTATATGAGCCATGCACATGTGGACCAATATGAATAAATTTTTATATCTCATGTGCACTAGTACACTCCATTCCTATTGGTCCACATATGCATTAGCTCATGTAGGAATATGAGCCTATATATATATATATATATATACATAGGATATGAGCCATAGGCTCATATTCCTATATGAGCCATACAATGTGAACCAATATGAATTGATTCCTACATCCCATGTGCACCCATGTGCATTAGTATACTCTATTCTTATTGGTCCATATGTGCATTGGCTCATGTAAGAATATGAGACTATGGCTCATATCCCTTTTTTCCTATATATATTAATATAATATATATTAATAGGAATAGAGTGTACTAATGCACATCGGTGCACATGCATGGGATGTAGGAATCAATTCCTATTGGTTCACATTACATGGCTCATATAGAAATATGAGCCTATCACTCATATATATATATATATATATATATATATATATATATATATATATATATATATATATATATATATATATATATATATGGGTAAACGAGATATGAGCCATAATGCTCATATTCTTACATAGGTAAACAGGATATGAGCCATAGTGCTCATATTACTACATGAGCCATGCACATGTGGACCAATAGGAATAGAGTGCTTCAACCCATGTGCATCCATATGCATTATTATACTATATTTCTATTGGTCCATATGTACATGGCTCATTTAGGAATATGAGCACTATGGCTCATATATATATGGATCCGGATCAAGAGCCCCGCTTATAAATCCCCCAAAAAGCTCCGTCATTGTAGTCTATTGGATGATGCTTTAAGTCATATAATCTTGACCGTTGATCAAAACAACTATCAAGATTAGATGACCTAAAGACGATTCAACGGCTAAAAAATATTGAGCTTTTTGGGGGCTTTATAAGCAGGTATAGGGTAAATGGAATATAAGCCATAGTGCTCATATTCCTAAATAAGTCATGCACATGTGAACCAATAGGAATATAATGTATTAGTGCACATGAGATGTAGGAGTCTATTCCTATTGGACCAATAAGAATATAGTGTATTAGTGCACATGAGATGTAGGAGTCTATTCCTATTTGTCCACATGTGCATAACTCATGTAGGAATATGAGCACTATGACTATATCCCATTTACCTATATATATATATATATATATATATATATATATATATATATATATATATATATATATATATATATATATATATATAGGATTACAGCCAATAATAATTGTAATACTTTACAATTATCACTTGCTAGTTGTCAATTGGTCGGATTACAAACAATAATAGTTGTAATTCTTTACAATCATTACTTGGCGATTGCCAATTGGTCACCTCTTCCAATGTGAAATACGAAAAAAAGAGCTAATTAATAACTGCCGTGTAGGCGGTTTTAAAATTTACAACCATTATTGGCTGTAAACTTGGCATTATCCTATCTTTATAATGTGGCTTGGAAATAGATAGCGGTCTAAACTATATGTATACCATCCATTAATTAATAATTTTTTTAAAAAATTATTTGTTTTTACTACCGTATCTCTCTACTTGCTTAAAAAATATTCTAAATATTTCTAATTGGCTAAACATATAACAAAATTTAAAATATATTCAATATTCAAATTATATTTAAATTAAATATATAATATTATCGAACTAAATACATATAAAAAATAAGAAAGTCCTGCCAGACCGCAGGAGGGGGCCGCATGTCAGTCCGAAGGCCACGTGGCACACTCCCATTGGTCGGGCCAAAAAACCAAATGTCTGCCTCTCGCTAAATCAGAAAAAAATCCTAGAGGAACTCATGAGTTCTTAATTTTTTGAACTCATGCAATTTATAACCGTTGGATCCATCTTACCTTTTGACTTTTTCAAAGGATCTAAATGCAAAAATACAAAAGACTAAATTGGAAAAAAATGTCCACTTGTCGTATCCTTATTGCAAGTTCAACTCATGAGTTCTTATTTGAGTTTCTGTAGTTGAACTAAAAAAAATGCCCTGCCAATGGGGGACGTCCTGTGGCCTTCGATCTGGTCCACATTGACGTGGGACAAATAATGGGAACAATAGGGAATACCATTCGGCACGAAGCCCATGTGGACGTCCGAAAAGTTCGTCCGGTCCGATGGACCAAATGCCCGATAGAGCCCGGTTATTAGGGGAGTCCGGCCTGGTCCATATTAGTATAGGGTCAGGCTTGGGCTATGCATCCGTCGGCCAGAGCCCGGTTTGAAGTCCGTCCAATATAATCTTTTAGCTAGAAGAAATAGTGAGGGCACCTTCAATCTTTAGTATTTTTATATTATTCTTATTGTTAGATTTTAGCTAAAAGATTGAATTAACTGTTAATATCCTCTACAAATAAGAGGCATAGGGGCCACTGATATTTTTGTTCTCTTATTTGTAAATAAATTTACCACTTATTTGAATAACTGTTAATATCCACTTATTTGTTCTCTTATTATAATTTACCACTTAGAATATATTCAGTTTCCACTATTCGTACACGGTGCACCTTCTACATAAATTAAGACGAGTATATATTTATTCTCTTATTTGTAGATTAATTATTAACATTAGCCATTAAGGTAGAATTTAAGAATATAGTATTAAAATAATTTTTCAAAGACGACTTTAAGAATTAGGTTCGAGAAGACCTATTTGGAATTTTTTATAGAGCTAGTCCGGTCCGACCCGACCCGACTTGGCCTAAAAAGTTCGACTATTGTGGACGGACTTGAGCTTCATAAATAATAATTAAGTTTGACTTTGTCTCAAGATATGTATTGGGTCGGACAGGCCCGGCCAGCGGCCCGGTTTGACCGTTTTGACCTGGTTCGGGTCGGTCCGGGCCCAACCCGGTAGAGAGAGCGGCCCGGCCAGGTCGGCTTGGGCAACTGACCAGCCCGGACCCGTGATCTGATCTGCGGTGGACCTGGCCGAACCGGTCTGGGTCGGGACCGATTCACGACAGGGCCAGGCCAGTTTTAATTTTTTTAAAGTTTATTTATATATAATCTATATGATATAACTTATATGTTAATGAATTCAAGTTAGAATTTATAGGTTTTTTGTTACTAAGTTAATTTTGTATAATTTAAAATTTATAAGTTATTTGTTATAATTTTTTTGGTATAATTTATGAAAAAATTTATATAAACATTAAGTAAGAAAAAATTATTTGATTTCTTAAAGATTATATGCGTGGCTTCATTGTAAATATTTATAAGTTGATTTCTTTATTTGAATTCAAGATGTATAATTTATATAAACATTCAGTAAGAAAATTTTATTTGATTTCTTTATATCAATATTTATATAACTTTAAGTATAAATTAAAATCTAAATATTTATAAGTTGATTTTTTTTTAAAATTTTTATAACTTTTTTTATAAGTATAAATCTTTATGTAACTTTTTAAGTATAAATAAATATAAGTATACATCTTTATAAAAAATTTAAATCTTTATAAGTACAAATCTTTATAATCTTTATAAATATAAATCTTTATAAGTATAAATATTTGTGCTTAGCATCTCAAACTCTCTTTAAAATTTATTTGTAATACTGCAAATAAAGTTTGTAGAGAGACTGGAAGCTAAGACTCAAACATAGTTGCAATTAGGTTTAAATATACCTATGACTTATGTAACAATAATAAAATATATTAAAATCGATACTTTTTTTGAAGAAAATACTACATTACTAGATATCTATACATATTTTCAAATGTATGCTTAGCTTTCTTGTACCAAAGTTATGGTCTCATTTGAGTCATTTTCTACAATACAAGCATTCAAAAAGAACTATATTCGAATATCTTCTTTCCGTATCGTGCTCATTATAAACTCCGCTAAAATGATGCCAGATTTTCGATTCAAACTCTAGTTGCAATGTTGGTTGAGGTTACGGTGCTATATGAGGTTGCGGTACGGATTGAAGTTGTTGATCTTCCAGTTGTTGTTGTGGTTGCTCATTTTTCATGATAGTATATAGTCTCTTTATACTATATTTCTTCTAAATTTTGTAAGAGAGAGAGGAAATAAATTTTGTAAGAGAAAAAAAAAATTGTTGTATTTATTTTTCATGAATTATGGGCTATTTATAGGATTTATTTAGGGCCAACCGGGCCGACCGAATTGTTATAATGGGTATTTTGAATATTTTTAGCAAAATGACCAAAATATTCCTAAAACGTTCAAAAAATAGCAACTAAAATGAAAATATTTTGGTAAAAAGACCCCCCAACGGATATATCCAAAAAATAATAATTTATAAATCAGCTAAACCGGACTGAACCGGGCCGACCGAATTGAATTTGTCCTGAACAATGCCGAGACCGGGTCGGACAGGGCCGGGCCGGACTTGCAATTCGGATCCTCTGATCCAGCCCAGACCCGTGGGTGGGAGTGGGCTGGAGCCAGCCGATCCGTTGACCGGGTCAGGGCCGGTCCGGCCAGGGGTTCTACCGTGCTGGGTCTGGGTAGAATTTTGGACTGTCCGTCCTTTTACAGACCTTGAGTCCGATCTGGTCTGAAATTTCTTTAGGGCCAAAAATCATCGACTCATGTCTGACTCGAGTTCGTACTTTTATGGACTTGGACGACAAGAAATTGTACATCGTATTGAGGCTGATTGATAGGCGATCTGATGGATTGACAGGTCATAGTGATGTAGCAAAGCCCGGTCCATGTATGATATATCTTGGCTGTTGATAAGGGCACTACACCTTTTACTTGGGGCTAGCCCATTGAAAATTTACCAAAAATTACAAGTTTGCCACTCCTAAAAGTTACTTAGGGCTAGCCCACATCAAGCTATATAAGTAAAAATTATTTCTATTCTTTGTTTTTCACCCTCACATGAAGAAATCTCTCATTCTCCCAAGTCAAAAAAATCTAAACTTAACTTTGGAATTTGATAGTTGTGGTCCCAAGTGGAAGAAAATTTTGCTTTGGTGATTGTCCAACGAATATTCTTCCGGTATGTCTTCAACAACATACGATGAATAAGTTTTACGATTGTCACAAAAATGTTTAGTTTTATTTGACTATTGTAGGAGCGATGCATGAAATTATCTTCGATAAAGAAGTTGGATCATGCAATCCATTAAATATGCACTCCGGTCCTTCCGAAGAACATGTCGGTTGTTCCGAAGCACGTACGGTACGTAAAATGACAACCCTATTTTGATAGTCATCGTGTAAGGACTATATAAAATTTGACAGTCCTATATAAATACATGACTGTCATAATTTTGACAGTCCTATATACTAAGTGGACTGTCAAAATAGTGATAGTCCTGAATCTTAAAGACTGTAAATTATTTGAACTGCCAATTATTTGAATTTATTAATTTTTAGATTATTTTATATTGGTTATAGGACCAACCTTATACAGATGTTGTGGTACATCCTACTATTGGGGTTGATGTGGAGGATATATTCTCAATGGATATTCAATTTGCATCCCAGGAAGAAGTATTAGATTGGTGTAGAGAAGTTGGAAGACGACATAACATAGTCATTGACATTGCAAGATCCATCAGATCTCGGTCGGGCCAAAAATATGTAGAGCTGGGCTGCGAAAGAGAAGGTATGTTCAGGGAGCATCATAAAAAAAAGGGTGTTGTTGAAAAAAAATCCCTAAGAAAAATGTTGGGACGAAAAAATATGGTTGTCCATTTAAGGTGTTGATTGTAAAAGTAGAAGATATGAAGTGGATAATCGAAGTTAAGAATTAAACACACAATCATCATATTTCAGGGACACTTACGGGTCATGCCTACGTGGCACGGTTGAAGGAGGATGAGAGAAAGTTGGTTGAAGAATTGTTCCTTTCCAGAGTTGCACCGAAACAAATTTATTCTGCCATACGATAAAAAGAAGATGAGAACAAGTTCGATAGGGCTTGTCGGACAATACTTTGTCATCCCAAGGTTGATCAGTCATTCTCCTATTCCTCCACCTTCTACGCTTTGGTATAAATACACACCAGAGGAAGCGATCGCATGGACGATACCCTATACGGATGCAATTGCTGGCTATAAGAAGATGATGAAGATGGAGGATCCAAAAATCTTGCCGAAGGACTACTTTGATATTCTAATTGATTGATACTTATTGAACTGTATGTTGTGCAATGAGCCATGTATGTTGAACTATATATTGAACTATATGTTGTGCAATGAGCCATGTATGTTGAACTGTATATTGAACTGTATGTTGTGCAATGAGCCATGTATGTTGAACTGTATATTGAACTGTATGTTATGCAATGAAAGAAATAAAACTAGAACTGTATATTGAACTGTATGTTATGCAATGAGTCAAAATATGTATAAAACTAGGACTGTCAAATTCTGGACGGTCCCACAAGCTAACTGAACTGTCAAAATTCTGACAGTCCTAATTTTAACCCACTGAAAATTTTATATAGAACTAGGACTGTCAGGATTTTTATAGTCCTACAAGAATTTAGGACTGTCAAATTTTTGACAGTCCTAATTTTAACTAATTGTCTGTATATTTATATGTAAAACTATGACTAATAGGATTTTGACAGTCACAAAAGCCATGAGGAGTGTCAAAATTTTGACAGCCCCACAAGCTATGAGGACTGTAAAAATTCTGACAGTCCTAATTAACCCACTGTAAATTTTATATAAAACTAGGACTGTCAGGATTTTGATAGTCCTAGAAGAAATTAGGACTGTCAAAATCTTGACAGTCCTAATTTTAACCCACTGTCTCTGCACATTTATATGTAAAACTAGGACTGTCAGGATTTTGACAGTCCCACAAGCAATGATGACTGTTAAAATTTTGACAGTCCCACAAGCAATGAGGACTGTCAAAATTTTGATAATCCTACAAGCTATGAAGACTGTCAAAATTCTGACTGTCCTAATTTTAATCCACTAGAAATTTTATACAAAACTAGGACTATCATGATTTTGACAGTCCTAGAAGAAACTAGGACTGTCAAAATCTTGACAATCCTAATTTTAACCCACTGTCTGCATATTTATATGTAAAACTAGGACTGTCAGGATTTTGACAGTCCCAAAAGCTATGAGGACTGTCAAAAATTTGGCAGTCCTAAATCTAATCCACTGGAAAATTTATATAAAACTAGGACTGTCAGAATTTTGATAGTCCTATAAGCTATGAGAACTGTCAAAATTTTGACAGTCCTAATTTGAACCCACTGTCTCTGAAAAATTGTATATAAAACTAGGACTGTCAATTTTTTGACAGTCTTGATAGCTTTCAGGACTGTCCAGAATTTGACAGTCCAAGTTTTTAGCCACTGCCTCTGCACATTTAACAACTGTATGTAGCAAACTTAAAACACAAATTGTAGCAAACTGTAGCAGATTGTAGCAAACTTAAAACATAACCAATTGTAGCAAAGTTTTACAAGTCAAAGTTTTCAAACTTAAAAATTTTACATGTCTCAAAACATAAATTGTAGCAAAGTTTTACAAGTCTTCAAACATGGCCTAAACTTTATGCCGCCTATTTGTACGTTGCTCTCTATTTTCCAAGAAAGGAAAATATTCAGCGTTGTCGATTTATTGTAGCTCATCATTAATTGCCATATAATTCGTACCCTGGCAACTTATGAGGCTTTTTCCCAACTTTTTCACTTTTCTAGCCTATTCATGAGAATTAAAAAAAATTGTTAGGTTATAAACATTTCCATATATCAAACTGAAAGTGAAGAAGTTGGCTCTCCATCTTAACCAATGCAGTATACAAGACCGATTTGGCAGGGAGATCTGATGGTACACACACAATATGCCTCCGCATTTGAACAACGTAGGTAGTCCGACACCAGCGTAGTAGGCGAGATAGTCGTCGCTATATTCTGTCATATTTACTGCTGCTTGCCGTTCAGTTTTTCTAATAACGTGACGTTGTCACTCGATGAAGAAGTCTGAGATCCAGTTGAACGCCGCAGGAATATAGTTTAGCGGGTTTGTACCTCACGGAGCAGTTATCATTTTCAATGTGCGCTTCGGGACTGTTTGTATGTAGCCAAACTGACAGAGCACTCTATCAGGCATATAAGCCTCCTCGATTTTATGACAACTTATCAGACCTTGATATAAAGCGACTGGTTGCAATGGACGACTAGTCTGTCGCAAATCACGATATGGATCCTAAATAATCTGTAACGTATAAAATTTAGCATAACGTCATTTAGCATAACGTAATTTAGTCAATTATTACCAAATATTAAAAAATTAGGTCTCAATTCACCTCTTATATCGTCATATCTTCGAGTGCATTGCGTAGGGCGGCCAATGGGTATGGACGTTTGGCATCTTCCTTAGTTGGCTTCCATATGCACATTCTAGGAAGGTGCTCATCATACCCTCGGTTAAGTTTAGCCCGCTGCAAGGTTGGAAAGTGCTCGTATATCCATGCCTTCACGCAACCAAGTTAAAAAAATATCAGTCCAAAAATTAACAACAAAATTTTTAATTATGTATACAAGTTGACAAAGATATATCTATACATGGAGTAGAGTCTGGCATCCGGATATTATCTTCGAACCGATGCGGGATGCCGCACCAAGCTCGCGGTAAAGGTATGCTAGTATACCGCTTCCCCAATATATTTCTTCCACCGTCTATGTCGTCCAAATTCAGAAGAATGGTAAAACTAGTGGCATCAACTCCCAGACATCCTGATACATAACCTACGATATGGTCGTAAAAGTTGATGCTCGACTCATCAAAAGTATGATTCATCATGACTCGACCATCAACCCTAAGTCCCAATATATGATGGACGTCATCAAGGGTAATCGTCAACTCCCCGTTTGGTAGATAGAAAGTGTTGGTTTATGGAT
Source organism: Iris macrosiphon (assembly GCA_036927795.1). Taxonomy (NCBI): domain Eukaryota; kingdom Viridiplantae; phylum Streptophyta; class Magnoliopsida; order Asparagales; family Iridaceae; genus Iris; species Iris macrosiphon. The sequence continues at coordinate 6,858 of JAYESA010001154.1, read as the reverse complement.
GCCATCGTTCTACAAATGCTGATATCAGTGCATTATCCACCGTCGTATATGAGTAGTTACCCAAATATTGTAAACTGGTGGGAATAATTTTAGCCTTCACATCGTCTCCCAATAATTCAAACCTCCATGTATTGTATTTTTTTATCGTGGTTGATCACCGTTAACATACGAGAACTCTCCTGAAAAGTAAACAATTGGATGAACTTATACCTCTATATAAAATGTACTTATCTATAAATAATTGGATGAACTTAGAACTTACAACTATATATAAAATTATCATAACATAATGTACTTACCGGATTGTTCCATATTTGGTATGCAATATGGTTCTCGATCGACGGTAACATAGAGCAACCGTTTGGACGAGTCTCGACTGGACTATCTGGCTGTTGAGAAGGTCCTGAACCATCAGTAGCCCAGTTTTCGAGGGTTTGTGGGAGAGTCTCGACAGGACTATTTGCATGCTGAGAAGGTCCTGAACCATCAATTGGCCGATTTAGGACATTTGGTATGTCCTCATCGGAGGAGGAAGAAGAACCAGAAGTACTAGGAGGAGCACGTCTCTTCGAACGAGTGACAATCTTCTTTGTCAGTCGATATTTCCTAACTTCAGGACGTGCCTCGGGGTTGCGGATAGTGAGAGCTGGTTCAATAGTACGCTGAATATTGCGTTCCTTACGCATCGACGCAGTAGGGCGTCTTCTTATGATATCTTCATCCTCAGTGCCCTTCCGAGGGTCATGACTATAAGACAAAAAAATAATTATTTTAACATCCAAAATTAATTTAACATTCAGGACTGTAGAAATTTCTACAGTCCTATATGTATATAGGACTGCAAAAATTTCCACAGTCCTAAATTATTCAGGACTGTTGAAATTTCTACAAACCTTTATACATTTAGGACTGTAGAAATTTTTACAGTCCTTAATGTATATAGGACAGTAGAAATTTTTACAGTCCTAAATTTATATAGGACTGTAGAAATTTTTAAGTCCCGCTTGATTCTGCTCGATACATTCGACGAATGTCGAAATTGTGTGCCCTAAAATCGGGTACGCGCATCCAGAAAAATATCAAACTACATCCTAAAGTACATTCAGGACTTGTATGCCCTCATTTTAAGAATGGAAAGATAAACTGAAAATTTTCGAAATGCAATAGAAATTTTTAAAATTTTTGAATTTTTTTTTAAATGCAATAGAACAACAAGAAGTAAGAATTGTACCTTGATTCTTTCGAGACTTTGGGAGCCATCGACAAGGAGGAGGACGAGGAAGTGGAGGAGGACAGCTCCGGCAAGAAAGGGGGAGGGGGGAGGGCTCCGGTGGAGGTTTGGAGGATTTGGGAGGAGAATTTAAAGTTTGGACTAGTACGAGTAAAATTTTGGGCTAGTATGAGTAAACTTCATTCATTAATTGGCTAGCCACAATCCTGGGCTAGCCCTAAGTAAAGTATGTAGTGCACTTATCAACAGCCTATATCTTGCACTATAGTATTTTAGAGGCAAAGCTGCGCCCGCCTCTCCCTATATAAATTCCTCATCTACCACTTCTTAATCTCTCTCATAGAAAACTGAAGAAGAAGAACAAACAAAGCTACAGGAGAAGATGGATGACGGAGAAGCCGAAGTTCTCAAGGTGCCATTGCTGAAGATGAGAGTGGAGGAGCGGGAGGAGTCGAGCTTGGGAAGCATAGTGTGGGAAGAGTCCAAGAAGCTATGGGGGATCGTCAGCCCGGCCATGGTCACCAGGGTTTCCATGAACACCATGAACACCATCACCCAGGCCTTCGCCGACCATCTCGGCGATCTCGAGCTAGCCTCCTTCTCCATCTCCATCTCCGTTGTCGGCGGGTTCAAATTTGGGCTACTGGTGCGTCACTCACTCCACCACCACAATCCCTAATTTTTGGTTTATTATACGAATTACCTTTAATTTAAGATAAAATACAAAAGTTCAGATAATTACGTATACAGCACAGAAGTTTACCAAAATTACGTAAGCAACATAGAAGTTCGAAAATTGCAAATAAAGCATTAAAACGTTCTTAAAAAGGATATTTTTGCGCAATTGCACAAAAATGTCCCTTTTAAGGGCATTTTTGAGCAAACTCACAAATTTGTTTTCTTTCTATAATCCTTTAATTTTTCGCTTGAACGTTGATTTAGGAAAAAAATTGCGAAAAACGTCCTTATTAAGGGCGTTGTTGGCATTAGGCTGGTAAACGCCCTTTTTAAGGACGTTTCTATGCTTTATTTGTAATTTCCAAACTTTAATGCTGTACATGTAATTTATTGAAACTTTAATGTTGTATACGTAATTTTCTGTAAAATGTTATAACACTAACTACTCTTATTTAAAAAAAAAAAAATTTCTAAAGAAAGAGATGGTCAGTGTAATTTTTTTAAATTAGAGATATCCCGTCTTATCAACAAAAAACATAGAAATTGTTAGTGTAAATAATCCATTAATTAATTAGCATGCACATATTGTTGGAGGATTACTTCTGCCATTCTAAAAGTTCTTGCAATTAATGTTGGTTTGGTAATAAGTGGCACACAAGTGCCAGATCTTGAAACCTCTAGTTGACTTGATTTTTAAATGCATGACCTACAATGGATGGAATAACAAGTCATACTTATCTCCCTTATTTTTTGTATTACTAAATTTTTTGTATTTTAGTTGGTTGTGTTTGTGTTTACTCAATCGAACCGGCTTAGTTTAGTTTAGGATTGATTAATATTAGCTTTTTATTATTTTTTATTCATGATGGAAGATTCAAAGTTGTACTGCAACATCAACTTTTTAAATTCATTCTTTTTAAAAATAAATTCAAACTTGTGGCAGTTTTTGTGAGACTCGCCTCACTGTTCTAATATACGTATCCGACATACGCGTATTATACATATATAGCTTGCTTATTGTTTAATTGCTTACATCTTACCTTATGTCTTTCATGCGTTGATTAGGTTGTTTGTGTAAATTTTTTTTAGTTGTATGCTTTGGACCGTTTGTCCCTTGGTTTTCTTGTAGGGTGGTTGTGATGAACCCAGGAGAGAGCATGAATTATGATCCAATGACCTACAATCAACCATTTGCCTATATAAGCAAACATTTCTTTCCTTCACTCTTCTTTTCCTTTCATTTCTCTTTCCTTCTTTACTTCTTCAGCCTTCACCGAGAGCAGCTGAGCTTGGCCTTGGCCTTGGTTAACCTTGGTAGTATTAGGTGCTGGTTGAGGTTGCGGTACGGGTTTAAGTTGTTGATCTTCTAGTTGTTATTGTGGTTGCTCATTTTTTATGATAGTATATAGTCTCTTTATACTATATTGCTTCTAAATTTTGTAAGAAAGAGAGAAAAAAAAATTTGTAAGAGGAGAAAAATTTTGTTGTGTTTATTTTTCATGAATTATGGACTATTTATAGGATTTATTTGGGGCCAACCAGACCGACCGAATTGTTATAATGGGTATTTTGGATATTTTTAGCAAAATGATGAAAATATCCCTAAAACATTTAAAAAACAGCCACTAAAATGGGAGTATTTTGGTAAAAAGATCCCCCAACGGATATATCAAAAAATAATAATTTATAAATCAACCGAATCGAACCTGAACCGGACCGACCGAATTGAATTCGGCCCGAACAATACTGAGATCGGACCGGGCTTGCGGGTCGGATCCTCTGACCCTGGCCGGACCCGTGGGTGGAAGTGGACTGGAGCGGACTGGTCCGTTGACCAGATCAGGGCCGGCCCAGACCGGGTTTGACCGTGTCGGATCAAGACCGAATTCCGGACCGTCCGTCCTTTTACATATCTTGAGTCCGATCTGATCTGAAATTTTTTAAGACCAAAAAAGATACCAACTGATCCGGCCCAATGCCGATCCTAGAACAATACTTCTGGTACTTTGTGCGAAAAGCGCATAAGGACGACCCAAATAAGACAAGAAACTGTACATCGTATAGAGGCTGATTGATAGGCGATCTGATGGATTGACTGGTCATAGTGATGTAGCGAAGGCCGGTCCATATATGATATATCTTCAACTCTAGTGTTTTAGAGGCAAAGCTGCGCCCGCCTCTCCCTATATAAATTCCTCATCTACCACTTCTTAATCTCTCTCATAGAAAACTGAAGAAGAAGCACACCAAACAAAGCTACAGGAGAAGATGGATGACGGAGAAGCCGAAGTTCTCAAGGTGCCATTGCTGAAGAGGAGAGTGGAGGAGCGGGAGGAGTCGAGCTTGGGAAGCAGAGTGTGGGAAGAGTCCAAGAAGCTTTGGGGGATCGTCGGCCCGGCCATGGTCACCAGGGTTTCCATGAACACCATGAACACCATCACCCAGGCCTTCGCCGGCCATCTCGGCGATCTCGAGCTGGCCTCCTTCTCCATCTCCATCTCCGTCGTCGGCGGGTTCAGCTTCGGGCTACTGGTGCGTCACTCACTCCACCATCACCATCCTATTTAATTGATTAATTAAGGGTTATTTACACTACCTCTCTCTCTCTTTTTGATTTATAACATGAAATATTCCTACTTTTAAACTATTTATACTGATCGTCCCTAATTTTGGTTTATTACACGAATTATCTTTAATTTAAGATAAAATAAAAAGTTCAGAAAATTACGTATACAGCACAGAAGTTGACCAAAATTACATATGCAACATAGAAATTCGAAAATTGCAAATAAAGCATTAAAACGCACTTAAAAAGGACAGTTTCGCGCAAAAGGACATTTTTGAGCAAACTCACAAATTTGTTTTCTTTCTATAATCCTTTAATATTCCGCTTGAACGTTGATTTAGGAAAAAAATTGCGAAAAACGTCCTTAATAAGGGCGTTTTTGGCATTAGGCTGGTAAACGCCCCTTTTAAGGACATTCCTATGCTTTATTTGTAATTTTCAAACTTTAATGCTGTACATGTAATTTATTGAAACTTCAATGCTGTATACGTAATTTTCTGTAAAAAGTTATAACACTAACTACTCCTATTATTATTATTTTTTTCCTAAAGGAAGATATGGTCAGTGTAATTTTTTTAAAGTAGGGATATCCAGTCTTATCAACAAAAAACATAGAAGTTGTTAGTGTAAATAACCCATTAATTTATTAGCATGCACATATTGTTGGAGGATTACTTCTGCCATTCTAAAATTTCTTATCGACCTTTGCAATTAATGTTGGTTTGGTAATAAGTGGCACACGTGTGACAGATCTTGAAACCTCTAGTTGACTTGATTTTTGAATGCATGACCTACAATGGATGGAATAACAAGTCATACTTATCACCCTTATTTTTTGTATAACTAAATTTTTTGTATTTTAGTTGGTTGTTTTTGTGTTTACTCAATCGAACCGGCTTAGTTTAGTTTAGTTTAGTTTAGTTTAGGATTGATTATTATTAACTTTTTATTATTTTTATTTATAAATTTTTTATTTTTTCATGATGGAAGATTCAAAGTTGTACTACAACATCAACTTTTTAAATTCCTCCTTTTTAAAAATAAATTCAAACTTGTGGCAGTTTTGTGAGACTCGTCTCACTGTTCTAGTATACGTACCAGACATACGCGTATTATACATGTATAGCTTTAATTGCTTACATCTTGCCTTATGTCATTCATGTCAAGGTTCAAAGTATCGGCCGATACCGATACGTATCGGCCGTATCGGATCGGATCTGAGCCTACCCGATACGATACTCTCGAAAAATATCGGTATCGACCGATATTTGGTGGAAATGTATTGTATCGGTTTGTATCGGTCCGATACGAGCCGATACAGACCGACACGACCCGATACAAACCTAAATCCTACTGGAGATTGGAATCCTCGCCGACCAAAAACAAAAGCATATCAAATGATTTCCGACCAAAAACAAAAGCAAATCTAATCCAAAAATCAGCATCCAATAAAGCAAAAATTGCTTTGCAGACGACGTCAAATCCAATAATTGAAGAAAAATATCAGTGCAATGAAAAAGTTCTATAAATACTCGATAATTTGCCTAAAATAACACAACAAACAAAAAACCCTAATTTACAAAAATATCAGTGCAATCAAGAAGTCCAGAAAGCCTAACCTTTTCCAGGTAACCAATTCCTCTCCAGTCGAGCTCGTCCTTGGCCTCCTCCGCCGCCTCCACCGCGGCTCGAGAAGTCTTCCTCCGCCTCCACCGCGGCTCGAGAAGTTCTCCTCCGTCCTTGGCTTGAGCGGTGGAGGCGAGTGGAGACGTTCCCCGACGAGTGGAGGCCTTCCCCGGCGAGTGGAGGCGAGTGGAGGCGGAGAGAGAGGCGAGCGGAGGCGGAGAGTTTCTCTCCCGAGAAAAAACATTCGGCCGAATGTTTTCTCTCTCCGCCCGTGTTTTGTTAAATTTCCAAAAAAAAAAAAAAGCCACGTCAGCATCCCATAATAACTTTGAAACGAATCACCACCGTCCATTTCGCCACGTCAGCGATCCAGCGTTCGGATCCATGCCACGTCAGCGATCCTAAAAACACAGATCAGTCCATCTCCACCCTCCAAACTGACACGTCAGCGATCCAGCGTTCGGATCTCTGCCACGTCAGCATCCCAAAAACACAGATCAAAAGAATCTCCACCGTCCATTTAGCCATGTCAGCGATCCACCGCTCAGATCTTCGCCACGTCAGCAACCTACAAACACACATTAGATTAATCTCCACCGTTCAGTTCGCCACGTCAGCGATCCACCTTTCATATCCAACGGCTGTGAAAAAAAAACAAAAACCTAAACGCTGGATTCGAACCCATGACCAGTGTAACCTACAGTCATCCCACTAGCCAGAAAGCCAATGTAATTTGGTTGTTTAAGTCAGCATCCAT
>JAYESA010001153.1:0-59724 GCA_036927795.1 Iris macrosiphon | reverse complement strand
CCTCGCATTTTTAAACCGTGTAATTTAAAGCCCCAACACTCTCATGTAAGCCCAAGGCCCACTCCAAGAAGAGTTGACTAAGCCCACCTTGCCCTAGGTCAACCCAAACCAAGCTTTACATGTATATAAATACAATAATACCTCTTCCTTTCTTTATGGATTTCTAAACCTAGGAAACAATACCCAGCCGACCTCTTTCCCCCTTACTATTCATCATCTCCTCCATCTTCCCCTTCCTCCCAACCGGCCGGAGTAGACAGCGCCTCCTCCTCCGTCAACCTCCCAGACCTCCACCTGGACTTCACCGCCACCATCAACGTCACCGTCCGCCACCACAGCCAGTTCTCCCTCGCCTGGAACCACCTGCACTTCGACCATCCTTCCTCCGCCGAGTTCTCTATCACCCGACCGCCGGATCGACGACAGCAGCATCCCCCGCCGGCCTACCTCCCTCCACAGCGCCTCGCCTGAACCATCTCTCCTCCATCCTCTTCCTTTCTTTCCCGGTGATCTCCTCCTCCCGCAACTCAGCCGACCACCATAAGCCTTATTCATCTCCTTCCTTCCCCGATCCTTCCCCAAATCCCGTTCTCTCCATGCTGGAAAGCCTAATTCCAAATCGTAGGGCTCCGACTGTCCCATGAGAGCTTCTTCCCAGAAGGACCTCTCCGTGTACGACCTCGGGGAGGACGATCTCAGTGTGGAGGCGTCGGCGTCTAAGTACGTGAAGAGGATCTCCACCTCTCGCTGGACCCCAAGGAGGAGGAACGCCTCATTAAGTATCAATTCCTTCAGGCCTTTGCTTCAGGTCATATGCAAGCAGATCTGACTGACATGTCATGCATAGATTTGTGTGAAGATGATACTCCTAAGGAGTCATTTGCTATAGCTTCACCAGATAGGAATGTTTCTTCTGAGGAAAAATCTGAGTTGGATAAGATTATGGCATCCTCAACAAGTTATGATGAGAAAGGCAACTTATATCTTGGTGAATTTGATCATGCAACTCCTAAGAGAGTGGATCCTCCTGTGGAAGCAGCTTCTGGTCTTTTAGTACCTACAGTTGGCACTGAACATGTTGGAGAGCTTCAGTCTGAGGGATCCCCAGATGACGTGGTTTCAGATGATGAGGAAAGCTATACATCACTGAACCAATCTCCATCAACCAGTGCCTCTGATCTTGCGGAGGATGAAGATCACCAGGAGTGTCCAGCTTCAGATATTTGTTGTAGCACATACGGGGAAGAGGATAAAGATGAAATGCAAGTTATATTTTCCCCCGATTATGTTACATATGGAGGAAGTCTGTACGAAGAAGCTTCCTTAATTTTCTCTCCAGATGTCTTTAAGGTTGAATGCTCAGATGCATGCAACAGAAGTGAAAAGTTTATTCTAGATTGTGCAGTTGCTGATATAATTCATATTGAGTGTCAATGGAGTGGAAGTGTTAAGGGTGCTCTAGTTAAATTTCGCCTACGAGCTGCGACTGTGAATAGAAATGAAGAAGTGCAAGATACTACCAGGCAAGTATACCTTGCCATTGTACTGCTTTTACATTCCATATGAGGCATGCATGTTTACTTTCTGTTTATTTAGTTCATTTATTTTAACTGCTATATAAACTGCGCGTCCAAGGAAACTTGGGTGCAACGACGGTGTCGTCGTACTATGTTTTTATTTATATATATATGCATTGGACCTACTTTATGAGACTACCCCATTTTCGTGAGGCATTTATGTTTCATTGGCCATGACACTATTCTTACACGAGTGTGAGTCACATGTAGGACACGGACTTGCATACTCGGCTGGCCACTGGTACGTATAGGTCGTGCGACGGATAGGGATAACTGCCAATAGAAATCTTGCATGCTAGTAGACCTGGCGGTTATTAGAGGTATTATCGTGTCATGGACATGACATGCTTAGAGCATTGGGTGGGGAGAACAACAAGTACGGCATTTGGGCTCCTTTGTACTTTCCTTGTGTAACCCGTACGCTCCGCCGGAGATGCGCGGTCATGATGACACCTATACTACTTGGCGGGCCTCCGCCGTTCAAAAGACGACGTGCCTTTGTAGGCCCCTGGATCTCCAAGAGAACCATGCCAATCCTATTTATGGCCAGATAGCCCACTTGTTAGAAAGTTGTTCTTAAACTGCATTCACTTAGACGGTTAGGCGACCCCTTTGGATATTTATTTCAGTACTTTATTGGCATGTGTTTAAGTATCTTGTTATGTCCCTCTGAGGACCTGGTCCCCTGCCAGGTGTATTTGTTCTTGAGTATTCGCAGGAGCGCAGATTCGGATGGCTACCTATGATTCGAGGATGTCTTCTCTTCGAGCCGTGATTGCTAGCTGGTATACTTATATTTTGTTTGATTGTGTTGTACTTATATTGTATTTACTTTTCCCATTCGAGTTGGTAGTGGATTTGTTTCCATCCAACTATCATCCTTAGATACTTCTTATTGAGATCTAGTTTCATAGATACTGGTTATTTATTTCTATATGATTTTGGTGGATGAGATTTAGATTTTACCCTGTGACTTGTATTATAATTATACCACTTGTGGATTTGATATTCATATTACAGCGTACGTGTGAATTTGGTTTCCATATATTGGAGTTGCCATATCCATGCGGCTGGCATGCTTACGTGTCCTAGTCCTACATTACCCTACGTCTATTTATTAGGCCAATAGGGACAGGCCTATGTTCGTCTACATCCCTAATAGCCTATACTATATATGATATGACTATAACCCTATAGTATATTATGACTATATATATATATTGTTGTCTTATATATATTTACATAGATATATATTACTATTATATTATGCCCTTTTATTTAAATTATATTTACGAGCCTGTAATATCTTAAACAGAAAATATCTCCAGCACAGTCAGTGACCCCCTGTCACCAGAACCCTCAGAACTGACTGTGAGACCAGGTTTCCAACACAATCAGGAAGTAGGCAAGTATACCTTGCCAAGTTACTGTTTAAATTCAAATATTGTTATATGCTATTTTTCATGAGTTCCATATAACTATGAGTACCTGAGATTGCCTCGGGTACAGTCAACAAGTACGTTGACACGTAGTGTAAATAACTTAGTCTATACAGACTTACCAACAACAGTGAGGGTATCCTAATATCCTCTTAGACCCTGTCACAGGAACACGCAACATGGTTGCAATACATATTGGGATGCGAGCTGCGTATTTGATTAGCTACCAGTACGTGTGACGTGCATCACGGCTTAGCATAAAATTAGGAAAACTCAGGAATAATTACGACTTGGCATTAGTTACATTGGGCGGAAAAGATAACTAGTAGTCGTATGGGACACCCCCTCCTTGTATGTTATACCTTCGTTCCATGCTCCTCGGAGATGGACGATTGCAGAGTGCCCATGCGTCTGGGGGCATATGACACATATACTAGCCAGTCAACACGATTGGTGAATTAAGTCAGCATATGTCTGGCCTACACTTTCCCATGCGTACTACAAGGTCTTTACTTGCATTCACTTAGATGGTTAGCACCCTGTATTTATTTATTCAGTATTTACATACCTGGCATGTTATTTTCCTGTATCTTGTTATGTCCCACTGAGGACCTGGTTCCCTTCCAGATTTAGACGAGGCCTACTACCCCACGGTGTATGGTCCAGGACAGGAGACCAGGCATGCCACAGAGGAAGAGCTAGAGGAGACACCATCAGAATCTACCTGATTCTAGAGACTCGTTCACCTGGAGATGGAGCTATTTTCCCTAGATAGACGATACTTTAGTCTATCTTATTTTCTGCACTATTATTATCTTCTGTAGTGGGTTTATTCCCACAAGTTGTGTAATATGACATTTTCAGACTCAGCATTATATATATTCAGCACTATTTCCTGATATTTCTGTGGATGAGATAGATTTACCTGTACTAGACTTGAAGTATTTTAAGACAGCGTAGCACGTTCCTTTGGGTCCATTAAATTGGATTAAATCCTTAGTGACGTGTCAGCTGGCCAATGCCACGTGGCCTAGTTCCTTACATTTTGGGACTGGGGCGTGACTGTTATTATTCAAAATTTTTGAAAGACAAATATTATTTTTGAAATATGAATTCTATGACATGTTGCTGTGTGACTTTTGTTGGGACGAATAATTGCCACTTTTGCACATATGACGACGGATGGACAGGAGATTACATGTGAAGCCGAGGAGGAAGTGCACAACGCCAGCCAGGCCGCAGTATGCACCACATTGTTATGGGCTGCTGAGCCGCATATTTTATAGCGTGCGGTTGCATACTGTATCCAACAATTCTTTCTTTTGTTAAGACTTTTCAAACGGGATCCTAAAAAATGTTAAATAAAGAGGAATAAAATATTGTATTGGTATAGGTGGATAAAGTAATGCGTAGTGGGTAATTTATAAGGAAGAAGATAAGATTGGTTTAATAAAATAAAGAAAGTGGTGTAGTTATTTATTAGAGAAATTTTGAGTCGCATTCAACATTATTTAGTCTATTTTAAGGTGCATTTCAGTACTTGGTACAAATTTCTCTATTTTTGACGAAAAGAATCCATTATTAACGGCGGTGAGCAACTTTGACACATAAATTCAGACGAAAGTACCCTTCCCTCCCTCTCAACCTCCCCCTCTCTCGTCCCCTTCCCTCCTCCGGAGCCCACAGCCAACCGACCCCCCTCCTCCTCCTCCGGCCGACCGCCAGCGGGCAGACGACCCCCTCCTCTCCTCCTCCTCCGCCGCCTCTCCTCCTCCTCCCCTCCTCCTCGGTCTTCCCTCATTCTCCTCCGCCTCCCCTCCTCCTCGGCCTCTCCTCCCTCTCCTCCTCCGCCTCTCCTCCCCTTCTCCTCCTTCTCCTCCGAGCAGGGGGTGTGTCACACCCGATTCCAGATTTGGTATTTCTTGAATTTAATTTTTTCTGATAATGTATTCATGTTATTGAAAGAGGCTACTCGAGATCAGTAGAATATCCATTGGTATTGTCATTGACCCGATTTAGGACTAGCATGTAGAATGCACACTTGATTCGGTTCATTTGATTGAACCCATGACTAAACCATATTTTTCTTCTCTTAGTATATATATGAGTATTTTCTCTCTTCTCACTCATTTTCTCATTTCACTCTTCTTGCTTCCTTCTTCCTCTTCTCCTTCAAGCTCCCTCTAGCCAAACCCTAGCCCTAGAGATAAGTTGTTGTGATTTGGACCGTGAGAGGTAGAGGCTATGAGCCACCCAAGGCAAGTACATCTTGCTCAATGGTGAAGCCTTAATTTTTTGAATTATATATATATATATATATATATATATATATATATATATATATATATATATATATATATATATATGATGTGTGTGTGTGTGTGTGTGTGTGTGTGTGTGTGTGTGTGTGTGTGTGTGTTGTTTTAAAATGTATTTGATGGAAAATATTCTCATTGAGTTGCTAATCATATTTAGTTCTTGGAGTTTTAGATTTTTATGAGTATATATGACTTTGAAGTTTATGATTTTTATGGATTTTGTGTTTTTCGTGGTTTTGATCTACTAAGACATAGTATTTTATAAAACTATTTTTGTGGTTGATGGAGTACTTCAATTCGAGCATTTTGGTTTTTGATTCACTTAATTCGGAATTAAATTATAGTTTTATGGAGAAATTTTTTTTGAATTTTTTTGGAGTTTCCGTTATAGCTGAACCTGCTGTTTGGAGAAGACAAAATTCTCATGCGGCCAGCATCATATGCGGTCGAGAGTTCTATGTTGTCACGACCCGCACCCGGATATTCGGGCACGAGTACGTGGTTACGCCAGCCTACACCGCAGAATCGGCGGTAGAACGCTGTCTGGGTCATTTCTAACTATCTAACATCTCAACAATATATATGGTACCTGTCAAACATCTCAACTCCAAACGGAGGAGCAATATAATATCTCACATGAATAACTAATCTCAATCACAAAAACAAACTAAGGAAGAAATATGCATTAATGGAAATAACGAGGGAAGAAAATAAGGTACAAATCCACAATCCGAATAATATACAAGATGTGAATCCACAAAGAAATAGTCTAATACAATCTCAGATACAAAAGTCTAAACCTCCTCGGGCTCTGCAACTAAGTCTCCCTGGTCAATAAGAGTGTCCTCTATAGGTACGCCGTCCTGCGGCCCGTAGTAGGTGGGACACTGCTCTAGAAGCCAGTCATCTGGAAAAATATATCCAGTCAGGATTGGAACGAAGTACATACCTCTGAAAGCAGTTTCAATAGCATAATCGAACATATAAACAGATATAGAAATGAAATACAAGATCACTGAACATTTGAAATATGAACAAGATATATACAGGTAATGTACGAGGGTATATAGATCAACAATATGGATATCAGCAATATGATGAAGTAACTACTGTGCCTCAGAATACGAGTTCATTATGTGATCGGGTTGGGTGAACAAGATCAGGTAAGACGGATTACAAGTGAAGTATGTAATCAGAATGTACACGATTTGTAACAATGGGTTTGATCACATAATCAACTCCTACTCTCCTACCCCCAACTAATACCGATGGATCCAATCACGACACGCTACGAACACGAAAATATAACCACTGTCACGAGCAGTGGGTGTACACGAATATTATAACCACCGAACACGAGCGATGGGTGTACACGAATAAGCACACTGAACACGAGCAGTGTGTGAACACGAAGTAACATCAATATCCAGTATACACGATGAGATACAATGTACACGAGTACCCGCTGAACACGGTAGGGGATAACACCTCATGACAGGATCCATGTAGCACTAGTCCGTGAAAATCACTGTGTCGGAATCAATGTATACAATTCTAGAACATGCATATATACAATATTATGAATTGAAAACAATCAGAGGAATGTACTCGTCTGACGTCCTGAGCAAGGTGTGTCTCTCGATGCCCAAGCCGGTGTCTCACAACCTATATATGGTATGTTGCATCAATACAAGGTTTGATAATGAAAATAACTGAAGTTGATGAAATTCTAGGTCGATACGCCATTTCTAAGTCAAACCGATGAGATCTAGGTTGCAAGAGTTAAATGTTAAGTCACTAAGTCGATACACTATGAAGCTATGCTATGCTAGCTAAACTAATACACAATAATGCATTCAAAGAGCCGTATCTTATGATACGCAAGTTTTCTAATATAAAAATAGATTTTTATATATATACATAAGTCACATATAGTAACAATATCTCAAAACAATATAAATGGGATACCTTGGCCTTGTACCATGCGTATCGCACCCAACTCGATACCCAATTTCAATACCTTGGGTATCGGCCCGATACCGTGGGAATACCTTGATATCTCAAGGTATCTCAACACTAACTCATAACTAGTACAATATATACATACACATGTAGTTAACTAACTACTAGATAACAAACTCTACTAACATACTTACATAATACACACATACATATAGTTAATTTCTACATTAATAAAGTATATGTATACACTAACATAATTATATATATAGGCACTAGCTACCTTTTAGCTAACTTAATAGTTTAACTAATAACTAAGCTATTACCCAAACTACCTTGACACCCATAACCCCAACTAATACCCAACTCCCTGATACAAAACCTTCACTGAAGCTGAAGCATGAAGGTAACAGATACTACATGAAACTGTGCCTAAATGCACAGTTGGACAGTGACTGACAGTGATACCTTCAGATATTACACAGTGACTGGGTCCCAAAACTGTCGAGACTCTCTGCTGTAGTTGCTGAATTGTCAGTCACTGCTCACTTGCTGTTAAGCCTCCCTGCAGGAACTGTTGTCCCTCTCCCCTGCTGGTTCTGCAGTTGACTGCAACTGATGATGTCCGAGTTATTCTTCTCTTCTTCCTTGGTTGCACGACCAAGGTAGCAGTTGTGCATTGCTGCACAATGATACTGCAATGAGGCTATTAATCCTGTTGCTGCACACTGTCCCCATATAGCAGTTGTACTGCTCGGTGCAGTTGGGGAGTCTCTACTGCAGGAGCTCCCATAGCTGCAACTGCTGCACTTCTTCAGTTGAGCTGCTACTGCTCTATACAGTGCACAGTTGTGTTGATTCCGCTGTTGATCTTCAGTTGTGTCCGAGCTCTTGATGCCCAGATTAGTTGCTGAGTTACACTGCCTCAAGGCTGCATCCTCTCTGGCACTTCTCGGGTTGCTGCTACTGCTGAACATCATTGGCATACCCGAGCTTCTTCCTCGCCCTTGCCACTATGACTGAAACTGCTACTCTGCTGATACTCCTTACTGTTGAACCACTCACAGACACACTAATTATATATACTACACTCTCAAACACATCTAAAATAACTAGCTATACGTCTATATATATATATATATATAGTCCTCAAATATGCATCTCTCTATATAAATCAACACACATATAATCAAACACACTCATAAATACATACAAGTACATAAATACATATACATATAAATATATATATCTAGATACACCAATATATACACTAACATATAGATATATAAATATAGACATATACTCATAGTTCTATATATCTAGATACCCTCATAATATACACATATAGATTTATCTAGATACCCCAATATATACATATCGACACACATAAACACAAAAACTCAAAATACACCATTATATACTCCAATTAATGTATGGATAGTATATACAATTATATTTACATATGCATGTATAGTTCAAAAGTCAAAACACAAACACATGGGGTGCACCGCACCCGTATCACACTTTTCTATGATACGCTTGACACACAAACACATGGCCCCGTGTCGGAGGAAAACCCCCAAAATCGACCGTTTCGTCAAATTGACGAGATTCGGCCCACACGTATCCAATTATGGACACGACACACGCTACAAACAAACAATCAATGGTCAATTAGATCTATTAGATCCATTGACAAGCACTACATGTGCCAATTTCGGAATTCCCCCAAAATTGGCACCAAAATGGACATAACTTCCACCGTAGGTCTCCAAATTATTCCAAATCAAATCCTATGGGTAACCTATGCATGTGGGATGGTTTCTCATGGTAAAAACTCAGATCTATAGCCTATAGGAAGGGAAAAAACTAATTTGTACCTATTGGGAGATGGATTTCCAATAAAAAAGTCCCAAATGACAAGTTGCTCCTCTCCTTGTAGATCTTGGCCTCCTCCTCCTTGTTTCTTACTTCTTGCTTGTAGATCCTTGATGTAGAGGCTTCAATATTGAATTTAGAAAGAGATTTTAAGAGAATTGATAGAGAATTGATGGGGAATCGATAGGAAATTGGAAGGAAAAAAACTAGATCTAGAATTTTGGGGAAGAATTAAAATGAGAGCACTCTCTCTCCTCTCAATTATGGCTGGTCATAAACCCCCTCCCCAAGCAATGTGTAATGTCCCAAATACCCCTTGGGGCCTCTCATGAAGAAATAATTAGGGAGGGAAGGTTCTAATCCAATGGTTTCACTAATTAAACATGTTTCTTAATCCATGGGCCTAATTCATGGGCTCAACTTAGACTAGTCCAAAAGTTTGTTCATGTCCTCTAATTAAATGGTTAGGTCCACTACACAAGTCCAAAACAAGTCTACACTAGCAATAATTATTAATACAATAAAATAAATAAATCAGCCATGCACAATTATTAATTATAATTATCCTAAAATAATTAATACCCATGATAATTATCAAACTACCCTTAGATAAAAATATGAGGGTGACATATGTGACCTGCACTCTTTATCGCATAGCCAACCAGCATGCGTCCATCTTGTTAGATGCATGACTATTTTATTACACAAAGTGTTCTGGAAGTAAGCCCTTGAACTCCTTGTGTATTCACTCGCTGAACGAATGAAAAATTCGCTAAGTCCAAAGAAAACACCCATACGGCCGAGAGAGCATGCGGGAAGCGGACTTATGCGGCAGTGCCCCTATGCGCCTCTTTTCCTTGTGGACGCATAACTCTACTTCGTTCTTGCACATTTTTTTATGTTTCTTGTCTTATACTCCCTGACATATTTTTATGGCATGTCACATCAATCATCTTTAGTCAATTCTCTCTGACACGCATTTATGACCCATCACTCAACCAGTGGGTGCATGCGGCCAATGAGTCCATGCGACCAGTGGGTGCATGTAGCCAGTGAATTCATGCGGCCAGTGGACGTGCGGCCAGTGAGTCAATGCGGCCAGGAATCCGTGTGCGCATTTTGTGTTCATTTTAATTATATCCATTTAATAACTTCTTTTAGTGATTATTGATGTGTATTTTCTTATGTTGATATAAGTTTATATTACCAGACAAGTTTGACATGTAGTTCACGAGACAAGTTTATGTACAAGTTCTCAATTCTCGCGACACCGTACAAATGTTTGTGTATGAAATCCATTGCATTTGGCATCGGACAATCAAGTGTGAGTATTGTCTTATATATCGCATATCGCAAATACGATAACTCGTGAAAAGCTCATACTCGTGACTCGTCATTCTAGGAAAGTTCTCAAGTGTCCACGACTCGAGAACTTAAAATAATTTAGTAATGATTTAAACAAGATAAAATTTACCTAGATCATTGGGAAGAAAGAATATTGCATTACCGGCTACCCCAATCTCTAAGGGCTCCATGCAGCATAGAACAACCCTACTAGGCAAGGACTCCATGACTGACCAAGTTTACGCGTCCTGCGGCACTTACATGACAAGTTTATGTTGCAAGACAAGTTTATGTTTATAAAACAAGTTTATGATGACAAGTTTTGTAAACACCCTAATTTTAAGAATTAAATTTTAAAATTTATTTAATATTGGTATTATGAATTTATTGTGATTAAGGGAGAATTTTTTATTTATTTTTAGCTAATTATAATATATAATATTCATGAATTTATAATTATGTGTATTTAATTTATTATTAATATAGTGCAAAAAATATTTTTTTTTGTGTACAACTATTATTAGTGTATTGTATAAAAAATTTGAAATTTATTGAGGTCCAAAACTATTTTTAATGGCCATATACATACATACATACATACATACATACATACATACACATATATATATATATATATATATATATATAGAGAGAGAGAGAGAGAGATTAATTAATAATAATTAAACCAAACTAAACCAAACCGGATCTCAAACCCGATACCCTAAACCCGATGACCCGGACCCGAAACCCGCATCCAAAACCTAACCCAGACCCGCTCACTTCCCCTCCCTATAACCGCTACAGTAACCCCTCACTCATTCGGCTACAAACAACGACCCCTTCACCTTCAGTAACCGACCCCCGACCCATCGTTTCCCTTACGAAATCCCCATTCACCCTTATATATACATCGCCACGATTATACCTCGACCACCACCATCATCTCCCCGATAACTAAAACCGACCCGACCCGTTAACTAAAAAAAATAAAAAAAATCTGTAACAGCCAACCCCGACGGTTCAGCGACCGCCACCGGCCGTTACCCCGACGCTCCGGCTTCCCCGCCGCCACCTCTTCCCCTTCACCTCCCCTAACCACACCGTCCGGCCGTCCCGTCCACTATAAAACCCCAGACGACTCCCGCTCCCATCCACCGCCACCACCGTCACCGTCTCTCCGGCCTCGACCCAGCCAACCCTGACGAACACTGCGACGATGACCTCGGCCGCACCTCGACGACAGCCCCGGCCACCCCAAGCTTCCCTCCACCGTGCCCTCGCCGACAGCAGTCGCACAGCGCCGCCCTCGCCGGCTGAGCGTCGTCGCGTCACCCCGTGTTCGCGTATTTCAGTCGTTTTTGACGCCCTGCTCAGGTGAGGTTTTCTCTCTCCTCGTCCTCTCATTTTCCATTTTGGCGAATCGTGCGCGTACCCTGCGTGACCCTCTCGAACCCCGTACAACTCGTTCGGGGTATCGCGTCCTGTGGTGATCGCAAACTGCGACACAAAATCAGAAAAATAATCCCCTTTTCTGAAAATTCAGAAAATGTCCTGAACTTCCCAGTTCAAGACCGTTTTGCGACCAACCTGTTAAATATTTTCAAAATTGTCTTGAACAGTAATTTAGACTATATGACCAAGTTTTAACCCTATTTTTAGTTCAATTTATTGAGTTATAGTTTATAATTTATTCGAAGGTGGAAATGACCAAAAACTTGGTCTTTATAAAACTCTGATTTTCTCGGAACTGGGTGCGCCCCGCTAAACGAGGCCACTTGGTCATGTGCGAACTTTACCGAAAAGTGCGTGCCGTTAATACGGACATGTAAAATTTTGTAAAAGTTGATTTGGATGTGCGTGCACACCAGAATCAACGCGTATCCGTTGACAACGCCCCGTATCGGCCCTATTCTGAAACTCGTTGTAACTTCGTCTACACTCGTCGTTTTGAAACAAAACTTACGCCATTGGACTCGTAGCAATACACTGGTCTTGTGATCCAAGTTTGGTTCGATTATGAGAAGTTGACAAAATCCCGTATCGCGGGCCCTACGGCTCCACTTGACGGACGATTTTGTGATTGGCTCATCGGAATCCAGTTCTGGACATTCCGTTGGGTTCGTATCACCGTTCTGGACTTATGGACACTAAGTTTGACGAATTTGGAGAACATTGTCTCTGGCATATTTTTCGGTGCGAAGCGGGCCACATGTGGACCCCACTTTGACCAGAAACGGTCAATTTTGCCCATGTGTCCAAATTGGACTTATAGACAGGCAATTCTAGCTATTTGATATCTTATGAACCTGATGGTAATGTTTATTTCAGCAATTGGAGGAGTACCTACAGATCCCGCTGATACCAGAGCAGCAATTGGGGTCCGAATCCCAAGCAAGTGTACATTGCCAATCTTGCAGTAATTGCTACATATTATTTTCTTGATTTGTTTATATGTTGTATCTGTTCAACCTAGGACCGTGTAACATTACTTAACGTCCGAATAATATTCGGGTGTCAACACCATACGCGGAGTTGTGTAACGTCACATAGAGATGGATATCAAAACACTATATATTTTCGTGCTTGCATTATCAAGTACGTCATACCACAGGACACCTGACACTGTTCATAAGACATAATCTTCCTGAGATATTCATGGTGATTCTGTATAGGCTGCATGATTCATGACATAGATATTATATATGTTTAGATATCATTATGACTCGCTGCAACAGTTAGAGGTCATGATCTTGCGTGACATGGACATGAGACATCGTGGACATAAGACGTGTGATTACATATGGTGGGGAGAGATAAACAGGCTACAGGCTACAGGCTGATTTTATATATAAATTTAATATGGTGTCGTAGGCCCACTACATAGTAAATTACATAGTATAAATTATATAGTATAACTGCTACAGGCTCCCCGACACAGAGTTTGTAGTAGTCTCAGCCTAAGTCTAGTGATGCTCTCACTTGCATTTCACATAGCTGGTTACTTAGTTTACCCTATTGATTCATTTATTATTGCACTGCATTTATTTTGGCTTGAGTTATTCTTGTACCTTGCTATGTCCCATGAGGACCTGGAATCCGGATTATGTCCCCAGGTTTAGCAGAAGAGATCTACCCCGAGGTGTACGGAACTGGAGCAGGCAATGGAGCAGTACCAGAACCCGGGGACGAGGTGATCGCTGAGGATTTCTCCTGAGTACTACTTATTCTACACTCAGTCTTTGCTGTTAGTAGACTCTTTTATTTCTTGTTTAAATGAACTATTGTATCAGACTTATCATCGGGTTGTTCCCCGAGATATATTTTATTGAGACTTACTGTTGATTTATATTTTATATTGATGTATTCATTTCTGTGGATGAGATTAGTAGCATAAACCCTTATTGTTGTATTACAGCTTAAGTACACCCTGATGGGTCCATTAAATTGGGTTTATCCATCGGTGTGTGCTGCTGGCCATTGCCACGTGTCTAGTCCCTCGATATTTTGGGACTGGGGCATGATAAAAGTCCACCAATATGTCTTCTAGACAACCTTAGCACAATACTGCTTACTTCGGTATTATGTAAGTTGTGGTTGGCCATATCAGCCCTCGTATTTATCCAGTATTCTGGGAGTGGGGCGTGACAGGATGGGGCGGAGGGGGGTCGTTCGCCGGGGTCGCTTGTGCGGCATGTAGGGGGGAGCTCGTCGGGGTGTAGGTGGGGTGCTCGACGTGGGGGGGGAGTGCAGAGGGGGAGCGCTGCGGCGGGGAGCTCGCCTGGGTGAGACGGATCTATAAAGGGGAGAGCTCACCGAGGTGTAGGTTTGGAGCTCGCAGGGGGTGCTCGACGTCGGGGGGGGGGGGGCACAGAGGGGGGAGCACTACGGCGGGGAGTTCGTTGGGGTGAGACGACGCTACGGAGGGGAGGGGGAGCTCGCCGTCCTCTCTCTCTTTCTCTTTCCTCCGCCTCCCCCCCCCCCTCCCCCTTCCCTCCTCTTTCTCCGACGTTGGAGGGGGGGGTCCTCTGGTTGAGATGCGGATGGAAAGAAGCCAATGATGACATTTTTGTCTTAAAAATATGGTCAAATGCATGCGTTTACCGTTAATTGGAGTTATTTTCGCTAAAAGTGAAAATATTTGTACATTATGGTAAAGCACCGGGGTGCACCTTGAATATAGGTAAATAATGTGGGGTGTGACTCAAATTTTCTCTATTTATTATTCGGAGTTGTCTGGAAAAAAAAAAACGTATGAGAAGGTAGAGTAAAATAGAAGGCTTTCTTCGGTGGAGGTTTTTAAAAAAAATTAAAAAATTTAACAAATATTTTCGATAAAGTTTCTATATGAGACTCTGTCCTAGATGAAAAATATTAAAAAAAAAAAATCTATAAAGCGTTCTACATATAGTCTTGATAGAGTTTTTAACTTTTTCTATGTCTATATATGAAATTGGATCCCACAATAATGTTTTTATGGTTTAATTTTTATATAAATAAATATAATTGATAGTACTAGTCTTCTTAAAATGACACGTAATATAGATATCAATAGAGAGAAATTTTTATAATTGAATTTATACATGAATAAACAACTCTGCTAGTCTACTAGTGCGCGTGCTAGCTCTGTGCTAGCACGCGACGGTCCGACCGGCGGCACGACGATCGGACACGGAGCAGGAGGGGGGGAGGTAGAGGGGAAAGGGGTGGTGCCGCCACGCGGGCAGACACGTTGGCACGACGGGCGGACACGGAGCAGGAGGCGGGGGAGGGAGGGAGGGAGGGGAAGGGACGGAGCCACCGTGTGCTAGCACAACGCTAGCACAGAGCTAGCCAAAAGGCATTTTTGATGAATAAATGTATCATGAAGATATAGAAGCCTCTTAAAAGGACTCCACACATATGAATTGGAGAAGGCCTAATATTCATTTTGAAATATTTTTTTTTTTCGGACTTGATTTCAACTTGATATCTTCAACTATTCAAATTTTTTAACTTGATATCCTAGACTTTAATATCGTACAAATAACAACCATAAATTATTGAATATTTTCAAGTCCATGTTGACTCTGATGTTAATTTTTTGTTTCATCAAAAATAAAAAATTTGATATCAAATTATCCCTTTCTCTCTCCAAGCATTCCCATTCTTCCTGGTCCATTCCAAAGAGAAAACATTTATTTCTCTCTCTTTCTCTCTCCAATGGTAATTGAGTCCTCCTCCAACCCAAAACATTCTCGTCCCTCCCTCTAAGCCTCGGCCTCAGATCCGCCATCGATTTTGAGTGATTTTTGTTTGTCCAGGCGAAAATTGCTTAACTATCTAGTCTCTGAATGTCATCAACAGTTTCATATGTAACTCCAGCCTTCTCCGGTCATCCATGATGCAAACGCTGCAGTCGCTCGCACCTATGGCTCATTCTACAGGAGTTCTGCTATGAAACCAAAGAGCTGTGACGACTCTATTCCACCTTCATGCGACGTTCGGCCGACGTGCATGTGAACAATGCACTGATTTGTATGTACATCAAAGCCTCTGCTAGATGTTGTCACTTGGAACACTGCCATTGCTGTGTTGGCACGTTTCCAATTGGTTAAAGAGGCATGCAATATGTTCGATGCCATGCCTGAGAGGAATGTGGCTTCTTGGAATTTCCGTAATATTTTTATCATTTATAATTTTTCTATTAACACTGTTAATTGATATAAAATCCAGGATCTAAACTCTAATTACTTCAAATGTTAATTGTGTGCTCAACAATCATAGCTAGTACTTATCTTCTTTGCTATTGAAAAGTGCTTATGGATTAGCTCGGAGAAATGCTGAAAAGTTCCTCTACACCAAGAGATGGCTCTTCAATATCTTGTTGTGAACACGAAGAGTACACGAAAACCTTCCAGTTGTGTATCAAAATGGTACACTTAAGTTGACGGTAGACACCTGTAGACGAGGTTTTTTTTTTTCTAGTAAAAATACTTATTCACTATTTGACTTCATAAATAATTTTTAAATAACACAATTAATATAGGGGTATAATTATTAATTAATATAAATCTATACTTTTTTTTCCACTTTTGGAGGGATTTAATTTCCTAGGTTACGAGTAAAAAGTAATTCCTACACTTTTTCTTCCTTCCGATTTTTCTTCCATACCAAACAAGAATCATTCCTTCCATTTTTTTTCTTCTCCATTTTATTTTATCTGACTTTTCTCTCCTACCAAACACACCCTAAAATTAAATATAAGAAGAGAATCAAACAGTCGACAAAAAAAATTAAAATTATTTACACTAACTACCCCTAAGTTTTGGATTTATAACACGGGTACCCTTACTTTTAAACTAATTACACTGACCATATCTATGTTTTATGTTTATTACACGAGATACCTTTACTTAAAGATAAAAATAAAAAGTTATAACGGTAACTATTCCTTTTTTTTTTCTAAAGAGAGGGGTGATCAGTGTAATTAATTTAAAAGTACAGAAAATTTACTGTAGCGAAATAAATTTATATTAAATTCATGCAGATGAAACAAGCTTGGGTAATTTTGAAATAGAGACAGAGTCCGCCAACAGTGTTGACGGAAAAAAAAAAACGAACACGTAGGCAAAGTGGACCCCACAAGGCCAAATTTTGCCAACAGGGTTGGCGAAATTTGGCCTTGTGGGGCCCGCGGGTTGGTTTGGGTGGTTGGGTTTTGTTTGTTTGGTTTGGTTTATTTTATTAGTTTGTTTTAATTTGTTATGTTATGTTTTGGTTTTTTTTATTTAGTTTAGTTTTGTAATTTGATTTAAGAAAATATATTTTTAAAAATAAATTTAAAATAAATTAATTGTAAAGAAATATTTAGAAATATTTTTTTCGCACATGTCCACTATTTTTGCTTCACGGATTTAAACAATTAATTTAATTTTTTTTTTCTTTTTAAATTTTTTCATAATTTTTTTTGGGAGTTCGAAACATCGTTTTAAATCTGTGGGCCCCCACACCCAATATAAATTAATTTTGCTATAGTAAATTTAAAATATTCGAAAATAAAATGACCGAAAGTAAAATTTTGAGGTCGAAACATCGTTTTTTTGCGATTCTAAATTTTTTGAAGTCCGTCAAACGGTAAAACCGTTTATCTCGTAGTGCTTTTCGATACGGTCATTTTGGCACAAACTAAAGCTTGTTTCGATCTCTCAGTCAAAAGTTATGATACTTTAAAGTTCTAAATTTTATATTTTTGTCTGTAACATGTGTGTTTTGCTTTGGATAAAAAAAAATTCTACACGATTTGTGTTACTCTCGTCGAAAATATACAAATCGACTTATTGTTTAACAAAAAAGATTTAAAAACAAATAGTTATGGCCGCTCGAAGTCTGCTCGACGGCAGACGTAATATTCTTACGGCAAATTTTTATTATTATTATTTTTTTAACGTCTGTTAACGGCAAGAAAAATAACGATAGGAATATAATATTAAAAATATAAACGTCCAAAGGACGTTTTGATAATTTTTTCGTAATTTTTTAAACTTTTATGCTTTAGATGGAATTTATAGAAATTTTGAAGCTCTGGATGCAAATTTTCGAAATAAATTTTTCTTTACAATTCATTTTTTTTATTTTATTTCGTTAAAATAAATTTTCTTAAATCTATTAACAAAACAAAACTAAATAAATAAAATAAAAACATAACTAATTAAAACAAACCAAATCAACCAAACAAAACCAACACAACCGAACCCGTGGGCCCCCCACATCCAATTTCCGCTAAATGTGTTGACTGAAATTGACAAAAATTTAAAATGGACCCCACAAGCCAATTTCTGCCAACATTGTTGACGGACTCTGTCTATATATCAAAATTTTACAAACTTGTTTCGTTTGAATGAATTTAATATAAATTTATTTCACTACAGTAAATTTTCTGTTAAAAGTAAAAGTCTTTCGTATTATAAATTCAAATTTTAGGAACTGTTAAATAACACAAAATAAATAATAAAAAAATTGTTGTTGTTAGATCACATGCCAATGATAAAAACAGAAAAAATAAAACAAAAAAATGGATTACCTCCAGTGTGGCTAGGGGTGAGCATCGGTGCGGTTCGGTCCAAACCGGACCGAAATTTTTAAAACCGAACAAAAACCGGACCGACATAGTGAAGAACCGAACCGAACCGCAATATTTCAAAACCGAATTTAACCGAACCGAAAAATTACGGTTCGGTTATTCCGGTTATTCGGTTCATGGGCCTTGTGTGTAATGGGCCGGGAAGGTTCATTTTACAACGAACAAAATGGCCGAATTGAACGGCCCAACAAATATAATTATCCTTGGCCCATCCAATATATTGTTGAAAGGCCCATTTTACAACAAATAACATCAAACCCAACCTGGGCAATCAAATATACAAACCAAATTTCATTTAAAAAAAAATTTGAAGCAAAGAAATTATAACAAAATAAAGTGTAGACAGTAGACTACACAGTGACAGACTCACACACAGTGCCAGACTGCCAGTTATGATATTGTACAAAAAAAAATTAAAAATGTACACACAAAACAAATAAAATATTGTTTCCAGATATCAAACTTTATCAGTTCTCCTATTCTCAAGCCATCAAACTGTATAAGTTTCCAGATATCAAACTATATCAGTTCTCCTAGATAAAAAAAATTACAACAATGAAATGCAGCTGAGATTTAATTCCTAAGTCCTCCATTTTCAAACTGGTGCTCATCTCAGTGAATCTCATATCTTCCCCTGGAGGACCTGGAAAACAACATCAAAAGAAGAAGAAGAAATCTAAATTGTGGCTCAGATAAGGCTGCTCATTTTTGCATCATTGTTTGATGCCATGTAGTATCAGTTCTCCTATTCTCAAGCCATCATCATCATTGCCACTTTATCATGTAATATGTTAGTAAATTTCTCAAGAAAAGAGTAAATAAACTAGCATCGTAGATTTACCAAATGGCTGCATTTTATGCCACGCCATTGTAAATAAACTAGCATCATAGATTTACCAAATGGCTGCATTTTATGCCACGCCATTGTAAATAAACTAGCATCATAGATTTACCAAATGGCTGCATTTTATGCCACGCCATTGTAAATAAACTAGCATCATAGATTTACCAAATGGCTGCATTTTATGCCACGCCATTGTCTGTCGCCAATGGCTGGATTTTATGCCTGGCCAGTAACTAACAGCAAGTCAGCAAGTAACAGGTAGGAGATATTATATAACAAGCAATAACAGCAGTCAGCAGCAGCAGTAACTAACAGCAAGTCAGCAAGTAACAGGTAGTATATATTATATAACAAGCAATAACAGCAGTCAGCAGCAGCAGTAACTAACAACAAGTCAGCAAAGTAATAGGTAGTATATATTATATAACAAGCAATAACAGCAGTGAGCAGAAGCAGCAACTAACAGCAAGTCAGCAAAGATGAGAACAGCAAGAAAAAAGCAGCAGTAACCAAGTTTCCAAGTTTCCAACTAAAAGTTTGTGTTCCCAAAGATCAGCAAGAAAATAGCAGCAAAAATCAAAATAGCAAGTCAGCAAAGATGAGAACAGCAAGAAAAATATTACATATTGTCTTCCAAGTTTCCAACTAAAAGTTTGTGTTCCCAAATATCCCTCCAAAAGTCCTAATTTAAAGACCAGAATTAATCAAACCTCGCTTGTTGACGTTGATATTGATTCCACCGTCAACTGACCCAAATCTAAATGAAAAAGTTAAAACAATTAAGAAGTTAAAACACACAATAATAGATACACTAGAAAAAAATTCATGCTAAATAATAAAAAAATTACCCATTTCAACTTTATACACGTCTTCAAACTCCTCTTCAACAATAGATACTATAGGTCGATCAGAAGGCCTACGTAACCAATCTTGACAACAAATAAGAGCTTGAACTATTTTTGGAGTCAAGGAGCTCCTATATGAATCAAGCACACGACCACCCGTACTAAAAGCGGACTCGGACGCCACGGTAGATATGGGAACGGCCAACACATCCCGAGCCATCTTCGAAAGGATCGGAAAACGGGGAGAATTAAGCTTCCACCATCCCAAAATATTAAACTCATCACTCTCATCATCGTCATCATCTACCGTACTCTCATCTAAATATCGATCAAACTCCGATTTAGTATCACCACCACCCAATTCCATCTTATGTTTCTTGAATTGAGCTTTCATAAACTTCTTCAATTGCAAGTTGTGCACCGGTTGATTTGCACAAGAAGATTCAACTCTTTCACTATTAGTAGCAACACCACCACTTTGAGAAGAGCTTATGTTTTTGTACTCATTGAACATGGAGTACGCAACACTTTTTACTTTCTTTTTCATGGAATCGCTCTGCTCCGGTCCATAGAGATGATCAAGAGCATATTCCACGTATTCCAACTTATGTCGAGGATCTAGAATTGGTGCAATAAATATCACCATATTCATTTTCTCAATGTCCCCCCAATACTTTTGATATTTTTCTCTCATTTTGTCGGCCATGAGAGATAAGTCAAAGTCCTCACTCTCCCTTGAAGTACGCAAAAGAATATCAATGGATGTGATTTCGTCAAAGAAATTATTGCAAGTGACATATAAGGATCCCGAGATACGCAAAGTTAGTTCATAAAAGTGTTCTAGGAAAGTGCACATTCTTCTTGCATTAGCCCAATCGTCCTCGGTAGGAAACCCACCATTCTCTGCTAGTTCTAGTTTGAACCATGGATCTTGTCCGGCGAATCTCTCAAAAGCACTTTCAAACTTTTGCGCCGTGTTCAACATCAAAAATGTAGAGTTCCAACGGGTGCTCACATCAAGACACAACATTTTTTTGCTTTGTATCTTTTCGGCTTCAACACACTCCTTGAACTTTTGAAATCGACTAGGAGAATGTCTCACATATCTCACCGCATTTCGAACACGAGCAACCGATGGTGACATCAATTTTAAGCCGTCAACCACAACTAGATTAATTATATGTGCAATGCATCGCATGTGTAAATATTTGCATTGTAGAATGCCATTTCCCCAATTCTGAATTTTCTTGCTTAAATATGAAATAGCAACATCATTGGAACTCGCATTGTCTACCGTGATAGTGAATATTCTATCAATACCCCACTCTAGCAATCACTTCTCTACCGCTTTCCCTATGGCCTCACCTTTATGACTTGAAATTGGACAAAAGTTTATAATTTTTTTCTTCAACTCCCAATCATCGTTTATATAATGTGCCGTAAGACACATATAATTGATTTTTTGTAACGATGTCCAAGTATCCGTTGTAAGACAAATCATTTGCTTGGACTCTTTCAAATATGTTTTGAACTTACTCTTTTCAATAGAGTAAATATCATAAGAATCCCGAGCCACTGTCCATCTTGACGGAATACGAAAGCTAGGACACGCCACATTAATAAAGTTTTTAAAGCCCTCACACTCCACAAATCGAAAAGGAAGCTCATCAACGATAATCATATGTGTCAAGGCCTTTCTCACCTCGTTTTGATTAAATTTCCAACTAGTTAGTATTTGCTTGCCCTTTGCAATTGATTGCAAGTTGAGTATTGTTTGACTAGGTTCATGATTCTTTGGATTCAATGGACATGCATTCCAGTGGGTTTTCACACTAGTACTCCCATTTAGCTTACTGTGGCAATGGTATTCTTTTCCGCAATGGTTACAACTTGCTTTTGGACGACCATCCGGGTCAAGAAATTTTTTAAAATCTTTCCAATGTGGAGCTCTTTCCTTCGAAGGCTTTCTTGTAACCGGAAGCTTCAAATTTATATTAGATACAGGAAGAGGCTCATTTGTGGCTTGAGAACTAGTTGGTGGTTGATGATCACCTTCTTGCGACATCTAAAACAATAAATTTGTACTTTGAATATATGAAATATAAATAACAAAATTGAGTCCAAAAATTAAGAAATACGCACATTGCATGAATATGAAGTTGTTGCCATTGATTGGGTTGGTGCTACACCTATTGAACATCACACATTTATGAGTAACCTAAGTTACCTATAGCTATGCTACCTAACCCTTACCCAATTCCAACCTACATAAATAGACCTTAGTCACTACTAGTCCTAAATGCAGTGTCACAATGTGCCAGGGCAGAATACAGAATTAGATTGCAGATAGGGATAGTCCCATTACAGAGTCACAGAATGCAGAAACAGACTTAGGTTACTCATAAATGTGTAGTATTGCAGTGTGCAGTATTCACTAATCAAAATGCAGAAACAGTATGTGCAGTGTGCACTGTGCAGTCACAGAATGCAGAAACAGTATGTGCAGTATTGCAGTGTCTTATTAAAATGCATATATAATTTACAAAACATTTAGATGCATATATAATTTACAGAACATTTAGATGCATATATAATTCACAAAAAAATTACAAGAACATGCATGAAGCATATCTAATTACTAATTTACAAGAACATGTACATGCATATATCATTATTGTACATTTTATCAAAATAACTAATCATGAAGCAAATCTAAATACTTCATAACCAGTACACTATAATTATTAAAATGCACACAATTCAACAATATACAAACAGTTCAAGATCACACTTCAGAACCAGTACACTAAAATTATTAAAATGCATATATAATTTACAGAACATTTAGATGCATATATAATTCACAAAAAAATTACAAGAACATGCATGAAGCATATCTAATTACTAATTTACAAGAACATGTACATGCATATCTAATTTGCACATTTTATCAAAATAACTAATCATGAAGCATATCTAATTACTTCATAACCAGTACACTAAAATTATTAAAATGCACACAATTCAACAATATACAAACAGTTCAAGAAAACACTTCAGAACCAGTACACTAAAATTATTAAAATGCATATATAATTTACAGAACATTTAGATGCATATATAATTCACAAAAAAATTACAAGAACATGCATGAAGCATATCTAATTACTAATTTACAAGAACATGTACATACATATCTAATTTGCACATTTTATCAAAATAACTAATCATGAAGCATATGTAAATACTTCATAACCAGTACACTATAATTATTAAAATGCACACAATTCAACAATATACAAACAGTTCAAGAAAACACTTCAGAACCAGTACACTAAAATTATTAAAATGCATATATAATTTACAGAACATTTAGATGCATATATAATTCACAAAAAAATTACAATAACAAAAATGAAGCATATCTAATTACTAATTTACAAGAACATGTACATACATATCTAATTTGCACATTTTATCAAAATAACTAATCATGAAGCATATGTAAATACTTCATAACCAGTACACTATAATTATTAAAATGCACACAATTCAACAATATACAAACAGTTCAAGAAAACACTTCAGAACCAGTACACTAAAATTATTAAAATGCATATATAATTTACAGAACATTTAGATGCATATATAATTCACAAAAAAATTACAATAACAAAAATGAAGCATATCTAATTACTAATTTACAAGAACATGTACATACATATCTAATTTACATATTTTATCAAAATAACTAATCATGAAGCATATCTAATTACTTCATAACCAGTACACTATAATTATTAAAATGCACACAATTCAACAATATACAAACAGTTCAAGAAAACACTTCAGAACCAGTACACTAAAATTATTTAAATGCATATATAATTTACAAAACATTTAGATGCATATATAATTCACAAAAAAATTACAATAACAAAAATGAAGCATATCTAATTACTAATTTACAAGAACATGTACATGCATATCTAATTTGCACATTTTATGAAAATAACTCTACTAATGTAACTGATCTACTCATCTGACAAATAAAATATTGCTAACAAGATAAATAATAAATAAAAGAAATATATTGCTATAACCGGATTCCAGACTTTTAATATATTTTCATAAATAATAAATGAGAGAAATATATTGCCAGATATAATAAGATATAAGAAATGTATTACAAGTTACTGATCTACACATTTAATCTAAACATGAAACATTTTATCTAAACATGCATAATAAGAAACAAAAAAAAAATGTATAATTATGCTAAATATAATATGAAACAGAAATAAAATATGTATAATTATGCTAAACATTTGATCTAAACATGCTGCATGCATAAGAAACATACTTATTTTTAAATACTTATTTTTAAATGAAAGGTAGAGTTCAGATCCGTAGATCCCGATTCCAGAAAGGTAGAGAAGTTTAGATCCAATGTAAGAAATAAATAAAATATGACATATACTGCTAGAGAAAAATATTACCTAGCTATATTGCTAGATCCCGACTCCAGAAGTTCAGATCCGTAGATCTGAAAAACAAATTTGAACAAGTTAGGAAAAACAAATAATAAACAAAAAATATATGACAAATATTTTAAAAAATGGTAGAAAAGTTCAGATCCAGACCTTAGAAGTTCAGATCCAGCCTTCAGAACTTCAGATCCAGCCTTCAGAAGTCAGAACTTCAGATCCAGAGAAGAGAGGCGGTGAAAAGAGGCAGGACTATCAGATCCAGCCAGCCGACGGCGGTGAGAAGTCAGAACTTCAGATCCAGTCCAGATCCAGCCAGCCGACGGCGGTGAGAAGTCAGAACTTCAGATCCAGTTCAGATCCAGCCAGCCGACGGCGACCAGCGGGGTCCGGAGAAGAGAGGTGAACTGAGTGAGGACTGAGGGAAGGGAAGACCGGTCACCGGAAGAGAAAAGAGAGCGGCAGCAGGGATCTGAGTGAGGGGACTGAGGGAAAGGGAAGGGAAGGGAAGGGAAGGGAAGGAAAGGAGCGGA
The DNA here is from genome assembly GCA_036927795.1 of Iris macrosiphon. Lineage (NCBI taxonomy): Eukaryota > Viridiplantae > Streptophyta > Magnoliopsida > Asparagales > Iridaceae > Iris > Iris macrosiphon. Next base: position 34,381 of record JAYESA010001153.1, on the reverse strand, counting down.
GAAAGGAAATGAGCGGAGAGAGAGAGAAACGATATTATATACCTAGGGTTAGGACTGAGGGTATTTTGGTAATTACACTGTGTATATCGGTTTTCGGTTTTAACCCGAAACCGAATTCAAAACCCGAAACCCGAAACCGATAACCGATATTATTGGTTTCTAAACCCGAATCCGACCCGAAACTGTTTTGGACCGAACCGAATAGCCTATTCGGTTCGGTCCGGTTCGGTTTACGGTTTTAAACCGTTTAATGCTCAGTCCTAAGTGTGGCAGCAAAATAGCGTTGAAGCTCCAATTTTGCGTGGAGATTGAGTCTCTATTTTGTTTGGTTAAAATATTTCCTAAAGATACCTAACTCATTTAAATAAAAATAAAAGTTGGCCTTATATTATATATCAGTGGGCTTTGTTTCTCATATGGGCCCAAAGTAGTCAATCCCAACAAAAAATATCACACCTGCCGGGATTTCGTTTTTTAAATTTCCAAAAAACGTCGTAGTGAACAAAAATAGCACGATTTTTATATACCAAATGATAAAATAGTAAAATAATGTTCTTAGCATAAATTGAAGTAAATTAACATAATGTGTTTCTTTTTATAGTACAAAAGTTCACAACTCATAGAAATAGAAGAATAGCATGCGAGATATTTCGTTCTTTTTACACATGCATGACAATATTCATAAAAGAGGTTTTTTTTTTTTTTTTTCACGGCAAAGAGATTTTCAAACACTAATTAGAGCATCCACAGTGGGACACTCTAAACACATATTCAAATTATTAAATATTGTGTAAATTATTGTTTTTGAAGTATCTCTATGGCATTGGCACATAATGGTACCTTTTAAATAAATATTCTAAATTAATTTTCTCTTTTTTCACTTTTTTTTCTTTTTCTTTTTCTTTCATATTTGGTAAGATTTTTTCTCTCTTTTTTCTCTTTATTTTTTTTTCATATTTTGTTGCTTTTAGTGGGTCTAACAATTAATATAGAGGAACTAAGAGATGCTACAAATCTTGAGTGTCTTGTAGCTTTCTAGCTGTTTTCAAGTATGCACAAGTGTCCACTACAGCTTTCAATTACTATAAAATTTGACTAAAGTCAAAATGTAGTACTTGAAACCTCTTCCACTGTGAATACTCTTATATAAGACTTTCAGCTAAGATGTGTTTGGTTGAAGTAAAGTGACGTATAAGTGAGTTTTTTTTCCCCTTAGGTTAAGGGTTCCACCAAATCTGATTTTCGACAAGTCATGAAACTACCGACATGAACACATGAACACGTACAAAATAAGTAGTTGCATCTCGGTCACTAATGGCTATAATTTTGGCACATTTGATATCCGAGTTTCGGATGTGAGAGAAAGTTCTATTTGTTTGGTTATTAATTCCTAATTAAGTGCAAACACTTAATTTTCGTCCACTTTATTTTATATTACTTTCTAATTTTTCAATGGTTTCATTTTCGACCACTAATATTAATTAATATATTTTTTTTGGGTAATATGCATTAATTAAAAAAGTAAAATATATTATTTAGTATATTTGTTGAGTTATGGGAGACTTATTTAGTGCGTATTTCTTAGCCGCGCTCCCCGAAAAGGGGGAACGGGTCACCCCAGTATTTGTGTCCCGGTTTGGATTGATATGTTCATGTGTGGTTGTAGGGCAGATACTCGAGTGTATCATAGAAGTGTGAGTGCTCGAGGGGAGAAGTATTAGGTATAAAGAATGAGATGAAATGAAAAGAAGAAGAGTGTGTATCAGAGATTGTAGTGCTAGGATATCTCGAGATGTGAGTGAGGGTACCCAAGTGTGTAACAGTGAATGTTGTTTCCCTGAAGTATCACAAGGATTGAATGTGGGTATCCTGGATATATGAGTGTGGGTAAGTTGTAAGATGAGTGTTTTTATGGGTGTTAGTATGTTAGTGTGAGGTGTGTGTGTGTGTGACAGTAGGTCGAGAAGATTGGGTGACGAGTTAGTACAGTATTGAAGTACTGTTAATATACCAAAATACGTGAGTTAGGCTTTGATACCAGGGCATTGGTGATAGCAAGTTTGGATAGGGTTGATACCTGGGTATCATGTGAGAGGATATATTGCCAAAGTATTAGCATTGGGAATGGGTTAGAGGTTAAAGTAATGAGCTAAGGCATTAGCCATATATTAAGGTACTATACATATAGGGTATGATATCCTAAGATGGTTATTCTAAGGAAATAGTATATGTATAATACCTAGTATCTAATATCTAGTATAGCTAATTACCTAGCATGACCTAGAAAACATAGTTTAGCAAGGTTTAACCTAGTTTTACCTAGTTTTGGCATATATATTACATTTTAGCTTAATTAAGCATGTTTATTACTCCAATACACCAAATGACAAGAAAATTTATATTTAGGTCTTTGAGACACCGAGACGGACACTGGTTGTTATTCATTGCTCTGGATTGCAGACGAGTACATTCATTGATAGTTTCTTGTATATGATATCTTCTATGTTTCTTGTAGTGTAGTTATACTTGATTTTCTGACACGTGGTTACACGGATTGGTGTATTCTGGATCCCGTCATGAGATGTTATTTCATGTTGGACCATGTACATGCCCTGTGATTCCTGTACATGCACTGTGATTCCTGTACATGTATATATACCGATTTCTGAGAAGGTTGGCCCCTACTCTGCGAATCATGTATCATAACGTGTCATGGTTGGATCCACTATACCATTCGGGGGTTAGGGAGTGTTAGTTAGATATGTGATCATACCCATTCCTGTACAAGTATTCCTGTATAAGTACCCTGTTAGTGTTAACCATACACCTCACGTATGATTTAGCTAAGCTATGATTCCTGTACAAGTTCCCAAGCCAATCACATGTCGAAGCTAGTACTCACTCGCTTAGTTAGTTGTATTTTCTGACTCTTGTATATGATGCTTATCTCTCTTGTACTATTTGCATCATTTCCATATTATGTATATTTTCTGCTCATACTTTATTTATCTTGTATATTCTCTCTATTTACTGTTACATAGTCTTTATCATTTATTTGGAACAACTGTTAGAGATGTGCTTCGCTCCAATCCTGACTAGATAATATTTTTTTAGTGATGGTTGTGCTCTACATTCTGGAATTTCAGAGTAATGCTATAGACATGACTGCTCTTAAACTGTGGACCTTGAGGTGACGACTGTAGAGATCTAGGCTAGTGCCCGTTTATTTCATATCATGTCTAGTTTCATTCCTTTAGAATGTTTGGTTTGTCTTTCTTATTCATTCATTATTTAGATTATTGTGATTGAGTACACGATAGATCAAGTTGTATTAGCATGATTGATATATAAATATTAATGACCTAGACAATGTTCTACCGCCGATGCTGCGGCGTTGGCTGGACGTACCCACGTACTCGTGCCCCTATACCGGGTGCAGGTCGTGACAGATACGAATCCACGAAAGTTCAATCTAGATTCACCCGAGCGTGTATGCAACATTCAGTCAATCAATATCCTAGCCACGCTTTGGTAGTTAACTCGCATATCATGCCCGTGCTGGGAAACAATATATATTTATAATATCACACGTTCATGAATTTGGAGGCATTCTCGATGCACAACCCAAATATAAATCACTTAACACGTGACACAGTATGTCGTACCTCGGCGCACATCCGATCATATACACTTTCAGGCAATAATTTGTATAAACACGGATACAATATTCGAGTCCAATTACCAATTATACGTTGGTTCACATGAATTGGGATCACATTTTAACACAAATACTTATGTCATGCACATAGCCGGTTAGTTATTATCCACTTAGTCTGGTTCATACTGAAATCTTAGTTCAACTCATGCCATGTTCATAGCCAATCTTAGCTCATGGTCATGTCTAGCACGAGGTCTGGTTACTAAATCAATTCTTCCTTAGAATCATAACACATGCATTAACCCAAATATAAATCACTAAAAAAATAAGAAAAATATTCAATCAAAATAATCAAGGTCGCATGGGTAGGCCGCATATGAAGTCCAGGCCGCATATGTCTCTAGGCCGCATCTGATGGTAGCCAGATCTCAGGTCAATCTTCGAGAATACCCTTGCACCACTCAATTGATCAAATAGATCATCAATGCGTGGCAAGGGATACCTGTTCTTCATGGTCACAGCATTTAGTGCCCTGTAGTCAATGCATAACCGTACTGTTCCATCCTTCTTCGGCACAAATAATATGGGTGCTCCCCAAGGTGAAACACTGGGCCGAATGAAATCCTTCTCCAAAAGATCATCAACCTGTTCCTTCAACTCCACTAATTCCTTAGGTGCTAGCCGATATACTGATGAAGTGATAGGCTCTGCTCCTGGAGTTAAGTCTATTGTGAATTCTATTTCCCGATCAGGCGGTAAACCTGGAAGATCATCAGAAAATACATCCACAAATTCTGATATGACTCTTGGGTAACCTGTCTCCCCTTCTACAGATAGTACCCTAAGAGTAGGCTGAACTCCTTGCTCTACTGCTCCTCGAAGAAACTCGAATTCTGGATGTCCAGGCGGTCTAAATATAACCCGCCCAAGTCGGCAATCAAGAGTCGCATGGTACTGACTTAACCAGTCCATACCAAGTACGACATCATAATCCGGCATGGAAAATATCAGAAATTGAGCTCGCATCTCTCTCCTACAGACTACTAAAGAACATGATCTACAGACGTCACTAACCGGAATAATTCCATCTCCCGTAAGGATTTTCTTCATCTTCGGAAGGGGTGCGGTAGCTACTCTATAGGTGGCTACAAAGCTAGCTGCTATAAATGAATGCGATACTCCAGAATCAAATAAAGCTACAACTGGTAATGAAGCTACTAAAATAGTACCTGCGATGACCTCGCCTGCAGTAGCTTTCTGCTCAACAGCTAATGTGAATGTCTGTCCACGTCCCTGAGATGGACCTCTCTGCTGCTGTTGCTGCTGAAATAGGGCTGCCTGTGGTGCCAGTGGTGGTCTCTGCTGGTAGCTCCCTGTAGCTGGTGGTCTAACTCCTTCAGCTCCTGTCTGCTGTGCCCCTACTGCTGGATAAGCTGGTCGTGGTGCAGGTAAAGCTAGTCTCGGTGCTCCGTCTCTGCGTTCAGAACAGTCCCTGGAAAAATGCTGGTTGGATCCGCAGCTCAGACATAGTCCCAACTTACGCCTGCATTCTTTCTCAATGTGTCCTACCTTGCCGCAGTGGTGACAAGTAGGAAGAGGTCTGTCCCTATGTGCTGCTCTCTCTGGCATACTCCTCTAGGGTCGTTTTGCAGAATCCCCCTGTGATATCCTGGATGGAGTTGACGTGATTGGCCTCTTCAGGTTCGACTCCCTTTTAGTGACGCGCTCCATGCGTCGTGCTGCTGCAAGGACGTCGGTATAAGATGTAGGTGCGACCGAGCCAATCAATCTCTGGAGCTCAAACTTCAGTCCGTCAAAGAACTTTTCAGCTTTCTCTTCCTCTGTCGAGATCAATGTTGGAGCGAAGCGACTTAGGCGAATAAATTCCGCGTTGTATTCTTCCACTGTCATGTTGCCTTGGATAAGGCGGTTGAACCTGTCTCTGAGCTCTGACCGTGCAACTGCTGGAATGTACATCTCTTGGAAGAGTTTGGAGAACTCTTCCCATGTGACTCGGTCCTGTCCGAGCCTCATTTCTTCTGCTAACCACTAGTGATGTGCATTTTCAGTTAACTGCATTCTGACTGCAGTCATCCATTTCTCTCTTGGAAGTTCAGCGGCTTCCAACTGATGCTGTATGTTTGTGAGCCATTCATGAACTTCTGTTGGCCCCTCTTTACCAGAAAATGTGCGAGGCTTGAGATGACAAAAATCGGTGATAGATCCCGTCGCTGTTCGCCTCGTTGGGGGATTTGCCTGCTCCAATGCGGATACCAGGATGGTTCTCAGATACTCGGCCTCCTGCCGATGGGCCTCTTGCTGAATCTGCTACTGGGCTTGCATCATAGCATACATCATCTGGAACATCTGTTGCCCTAGCATCTAGGGAGTGAACTGTGGTGGAGGTGGGATGTCATCTCTCCGGAACCTTGGATTAGGCTGGCCGGTTTGATCGCTTTGCGATGCTTGTCCTCCATTCCCTGGGGTCACTCCGTCTATATAAGTAACCACAGTGTCGTGTGACGTGTCCAAAGGAATCTCATCTCCGTTCCTGGGATCCATTTCTCTGCAACAAAAAGATAAACTGTAAGAACGCTCAGAGGAATCAAAACATGATGCAATTCAAGTAACAATTTCGAGTTCGATATAGAGTTCAATAATGGTTTTAAATAATGGATGAGATCCTATAACTTATCCTATCCTTAGGGCAGGTTGGTTCGGTCCCTAAGTTGAAACCGAACAATTTAGTCGTAGACCTGCATGGGCCACCACAAAAACCATGTCACGCCCCAGTCCCAAAATACCGTGGGACCGGACGCGCGATATATAACACCCTGTTCCGCTCAAGCGGACTGCCGTCTCAATCGGCAATCGTGCAGCTGTCCCGACCTGCTTTGCCTCAATCAAGAAGCGAAGGATATCCAGACTTGTCCCTACGGAATCCAGCTTGGACTTTCAGAGGCTCGCTCAGACGTATCGCTCTACCGAGGCGAATCATCGCTAAGGTGGGTGGCTACGGTGAACTTGTCTTTGCTTACCCAGCACACATAAAACCTGGAATCATATATGCTAGTCGCTAGGTAATTCACCCCCTGCATGCTAATAAATCCAATGCACCTAGCTAAGGGAATAATCCCAACTTGTATCGCTTGCTAGAACATGGAAAAGAAAATACTGCTTATACTCAGACCCTCGCATGCTAAGTCCCTTAACGGTTTCATCTCTCGGACTACCTTCGGGCCCGAGCAACGTGCCTGCTTATGTTCCTAGAACGCATGCTTGTCTGCTTGATAGTTACCGTGTTTTCATCCAAACCCCGGGAGACTACTACGTAGTCGTTCCGTGCCTGAATGTTCCTGCAAGTATCCGGGACCGTTAGGTCACCAAGGCAGCCCCGAACCAGGGGAATGCATCAAGACAAGTTATTGTACAGAACCAAGATTCAAGTATCCCGTATACTCGTGTACTCGTGTTCCCGTGCACTCGTGTTCTCGTGTTCTCGTGTTCTAGTGCACGCGTGTTCTCGTGTATCTCGTGTAATCGTGTTGCCTGAGATTGGTTAACCCTGACTTGTTTGTCGCGGACAACTCGGACCCGAGGTAAGTTCCACGGACGGTCACCGGGGCACTGGGGCCGATCCGGTCCGGATGGAGCTCGTGTGTAGTCTTCGTGTTCGGGACTGGATAGCTTGCAGCTCATCGTGTACTCTTGTAGCAAGCTATCCTTGTCCCCGGCTACGTCCATAATGGCTTTGCCAGCGACCGTGTTCATATAGATAAACTTGTTGCATGCTTGCTCGTAAACGAAAGATAAACTATTCATCCTCGCTTAGCGGCTATCCGCGTGCGAGATACTGTATAGTATGAAACAAATAAACTGAACACCTGAACGATCATGTTTAAACGACCCTTCGTGTATGCATATGCTTGCCTCCTGAATGTTTATACATGCTCCTGCTTAAATTAATCATGTTTGCCTTGGACAGGGAAGGAGAAATGGTAAATTGGTAAGTCTCGCCGTGTTTCCTCAAACATCGCACGGCGCACTGCCCGACACGATAAGCTATTCAATATCTGCATGAAACTGATCCTAAGGCAACTAGAAAGACAACTAAATAGTTGTGCACGAAACCTGTATAACGTGTTTGGATTTGTCGAGCGGGCGAGTAGCTTCCCCACCAGTGCATTCAATGTACTGATAATCCACCAGTTTGATATGCAGGGTGCGGGAGAACCTCGTGCGGTGCGGACGCCTCCTTCGTGCGTGCTAAGGCCAGGAGTTCCTCTGAAGCCTTGCAACGGTGCGTCCGGGACTGAAGCACATATACAAGACATAAGTTGTGAACATCGCCTGACCATCGCCTGTACATTCATTCCACAGTTGTAGCCACTTGGCACGCTTTTACTGTTTCAGAGAGAGAGATGCTTGAGCGACTTGTAATCTCGGCTATACGCCGCCTGTAACACTTGTTCATATCAATAAAGAGATTACTTTACTTGTTTCGATGCTTCCGCTATATTTGTCGACTCAGTGAACCTGTTACCGATCGCCTATGCGTTCATGACTCCGCTGCACTCGGACAATCTGTGCGACTCTATGGCTTAGAACTCTAACCGCCAGCCAATGAACCATGGCCTTGCACGGGCGTGGATCACGCTCGTGCGGCATCACGCCCGGATGGGTTAAGCGATCGTTCCGCGGGAGCGCTGGCGAGGGTGATTCCCGCCTAGCGGGAACGGCCGATTGCCTGCGGGAGATCGGGGCGTGACACGATAATGGCCAACAGTACGCACCGGTGGACAAATCCAATTTAATGGATCCATCAGGGCATACTTAAGCTGTAAAAATCAAGTCTACGACAATCATGACACAACTAACTCATCCACACAAGATATAAAATATGATCCACAAAATAAATATGGAATGTAAATCATCAGCTAGTCTCAACAAGTGCTTCGGGGAACAACCCGATAAATATCTAATACAATGGTTCATCTGACCAGAAAATAAATGACTGAAATAAATAAATACTGAGCATGAAACATGGATGCTCAGGAAAAGTCTTCGGCTAACACCTCGTCCTCGGATGGCGGTACAACTCCTGGATCAGCTCCTGCTCCGGTCCCGTATACCTCGGGATAGATCTCGTCCTAAAATCCTGGGGACATAATCCGGATCCAGGTCCTCAGGGGACATAGCAAGGTACAAGAAAGCTCATGCCAAAATAAATGCAGTACAGCAGATAATAAAATAAATAGGGCAAATAAGTAACCATCTAAGTGAAATACAAGATGAGAGCAATACGAGTACTCAGGCTGAGCCACTACCAGCTCTGTGTCGGGGAGCCGGTAGCGGTAATAATCGGTAGTGGGTCTAGCTCTGCTCCGAGAGTCTACGACCTCTCAATAATAGAAGATATATATATATAAAACAGCCTGTAGCCTGTGTGTCTCTCCCCACCCAATGTAACCACGCATATCATGACCACAACGTCTCATGTCCATGTCAAGCGGGATCATAGCTAATGCAACAAGTCATAATATATCTATGAATATAGTATCTATGTCAAGTCTTGTATCCTATACAGAATCACCACGAATATCTCAGGAAGATCCTGTCTCATGAGGAGTGTCAAGTGTCCTCGGTCAAAGTGTACTTGGTAAGACAAGTACGAGAATATGAAGTGTCACGAATGTCCATCTCTAGATGACCGTACCCAACATCGCGTACAGTATTGGCACCCGACTGATAATCGGACGCTAAGTACGTCACACGGTCCTAGGTTAAGCATGCACAACAATATAATGAAGCAAGGAAAATATGTAACAATACTGCAGAGTTTGGCAAGGTACACTTGCCTGACGTTTGAATATCAACAGTCGTCCCGGTATCAGTGGATCCTGTGTGTACCCCCCCAAAAGCTGTAATAAACATCACCAACCATCTCAGAAGATGTCAAATAGCTAGAAACGCCTGTCCTTACGTCCAATTTGGACACAGGGACAAAAAGGACATTTTCGGGCCAAAGCGGGGTCCATAGGTGGGCCACTTTGCACCAAAAAGCGTGTCAGGGTCAAAGGTCTCTAAATTCCTCAAACTCAGTGTCTACAAGTCAGGAACGAGGATACGAACCCAACGGAACTTCCAGAATTGGATTCTGATGTGCCGATCACAAAATCGCCCGTCAAGTGGAGCTTGTGGGGCCCACGATACACGATTTTGTCAACGTTCTCAGAATCGGACCAAACTTGGGTCACAGGACCAGCGTATTGCTACGAGTCCGATGGCAAAAGTTTCGTCTCGATCCGACGGGTGTACACTAAGTTACAGCGAGATACAGAAAAGTCGGATACGGGGCGTTGTCCGCGGATACGCACTGATTCCGGTGTGCACGCATATCCGAATCAGCTTCTGCGAAATCCTGCATGTCCGTATCAACGACGCGCACGTATCGGTGAAGAAAGCGTGCGACCAAGTCATCCCGTTTGGCGGGGCGCACTCAGTTCCGGGGTGAAACATGCATTATTTTTCCTGTTTTTGGATCGCGATGTGCGATCACCACAGGACGCGATGCACCGAGCGGGTTACACGGGCACCGAGAGGGTTATACAGTCTACGCGTAGCAACTGATGGAAACTAAATCGGAGTTGCGAGGCAAGAGAAAATGATACCTGAACAGGGCTCCGTGAACGCTGAATTCTACGTGTCCGAGAGTCAACTTTGTGTCCTGGTCGAGGATTCCCGTGTCTGCCGAGAGTCCTAGCTAGGGTTCTGACTCGGGGTAGCGGGGACTTCGCCGGAGGGGTCGGTCTCGGGGTCGGCGAGGTCGGCTAGGCGGCGGTTGTGCACTGTCGACCGGAGCGGTTCACGCGGGCTGCGACTCGGCGTCGGGGCGTCTGGATGGAGTGGGGCTGGGTCGACGACGGGACCGGGCTGGGTCGACGACGAGAGCGGGGTCGAGCAGAGGGGCGGCGGTGTGGGTCTGTGAGGGAGGCTGCCGTAGGGGAGTTCGACGGCCTGGCGGAGAGGAACTCGGCCGGAGCGGGGGAACTCGGCCTGAGCGGAGGTGGGGAGTCGGGTTCCGGCGTGCGGGGAGTTCGCTGGCGGCTAGCTAGGGTTCCGGTCTGGACGGGGAGCGGCGATTGTAGAGAAAGAGAGAGGCGGCTGCCTAGGGCACGAATGCCGAGGCACATTTATAGGGGCGTCGCCGTGTCGGGAACACTGTTCCGACCCGAAATAAAATTAGGGTTCGGTTGGATTGCGGATCCGGGTCGGGTTTGGCTCGGATCCGACCCGACCTGACCCAAATGCGGTTTGCTTCAGGTTTGGGTTCGGTTTTGTTTGGGTTTATAAAACCAATAGCTTCTAAGGCTTTAAACGCATTTCCGGAGTCCAATAAATTCACCGAAAAATACCCTGCGTCCGGTTTTCCATTTTACACCATCAAATATTATTTCCATAATACTCTAACACCAATTTATAGCATTTAAAATTCTTTAGATCACCGTCACCTTTGTTTTAATTTCCAGAAAATACCGAAAAATTCAAAAAAAATTATATTAAAATTTCTCTAAAAATTAGGGTGTTTACAATCTACCCCCCTTAAGAGGATTGCGTCCTCGCAATCAAAGAATAAGCTACTAAAGAAAGAATTATGGAAATACAAGGTTGCTTAGTTTACAACTGCCTCCTCAAACAAGTGGGGGTAACGCTGGCGCATACTATCTTCTCGTTCCCAAGTCGATTCGCCAGGAGAATGGTGTTTCCATGCTACACGAACCAGTCTGATTGTCTGTCCCCGCAATGTCTTCTCACTGACGTCGAGGATGCCCACTGGTTGTTCTTCATATCTCAAGCTTGGGCCTACTGCGATCTCTGAATGATCGACTACGTGACTTGGGTCGGTCACGTACCTTCGCAGCTGCGAGACGTGGAATACGTCATGCACTCCCTCTAAGGATGGAGGTAATACAAGACGATAAGCCACCTCACCTATGCGCTCTAGAATGTCAAATGGCCCAATATACCTTGGGCTCGACTTGCCTCTGCTCCCGAATCTAATAGTACCACGAGTGGGCAAAATCCTCAAGAACACGTGCTCCCCTTCTTTGAACTCTAGGGGACGCCTGTGCGTATCTGCCCAATGCTTTTGTCTGTCTTGAGCTGCTCGAAGATTATTCTGGATCTGTTTTACTTTCTCCACTGTCTGTGTTACCAATTTTGGACCCAGTATTTGACGTTCACCAACGTCACTCCAACATATAGGCGATCTGCACTTCCTTCCGTATAATGCCTCGAATGGTCACGAAATTGCGGGGACAGACAATCTTCGTCTTGCCTTTTCATTTCTTGGAAGAGGTCAACTTCTTTAAACTCGCCTTGCCTTTTCATTTCTTGGAAGAGGTCACGAAATTTTTTATAGAAATCTTCGTCTTCCATATCTCATAACCTGGTAAGAGTATCGGCGAGAAAATTAGTGTATCCTGGAATATAGTTGACATCATAATTAAATATTTCCAGATACATAGCAATTCTAATCCGTCGAAGGTTTTCTTCGGGATTATTAATAGTCTTTTTCTTTAAGAATTGTGCTACTGATTTATTGTCAGTCTCAATCAAAAAATGTCTATACAATATATAGATTTTCAAACTTTTTATGGCTAGTTTGACTGCTAATAATTCTTTGTCATATGTAGCATATTTAATTTGTACTTTAGTAAATCTTCCTTATTACACTTAAAACATTTACAGCCTTTTCTAAATTTCTTTCGTTTAATGAACTTTCTTTTCTCATATTTATGGGGTTGCTGTTTAAAAGCTGGTTTCCACTTTCTCTTGGTAATTTTATACTTGGTTTTTCCTTTTTCTTTTCTTTTAAAGAATTTCTTTTTCTGTTTTTTCCATCCTTTGGCTTCGGGCATACATCCAAATTCGGCATTAATATCTGTATTATATTTAGAACAGCAAGAATATCCTAACCTAGATTTTTTAATGGTTCTATCCATTTGTTTTTGTGCTCTTACTTGTTCACATGCCGTTTCCATGGTTTTCATACAGGCTTTCTTAAGCATTCCCGTAGTGTGGACATTATTTCTTATTTTGTTATATTTTTGTATTATGTGAACTTCTTGTATTCTTTCCCTGGAATAATATTATTCAAGAAAAAAGCCTTTTCTAAATTTCTTTCGTTTAATGAACTTTCTTTTCTCATATTTATGGGGTTGCTGTTTAAAAGCTAGGGGCTTTATCAAAGGCTTTTAATGGGTTATCAGAGAAGAGTGGTTCTAACATTCCGTGAATACAAGAAGTTCACAGCCAAAAGGCTGTAAATGTTTTAAGTGTAATAAGGAAGGTCATTTCGCTAATGAATGTCCTAACAATATTGATACTATAATAATAGATGACTTGGATACTTATGGTATCAACATCGGAACTATTAATGATATAAATAGCGATACTTCTGTATACGAAATAGAGTCTATAAGTTCGGATGAACAGTCCGATGATACAGATGAACAATCTGATGATAACATATATGAACCCTTAAAACATTTAAAAATTAACATGGTTACTATTAATAAAATCCAAAATTCGATCAGGATAACCCTATTAAATGACAATACTATATTACCCAAAAAAGAAGGAATATCAGCAGGATATATTATATATGCCAGTAAGAGCTGCAGAATTAGAAGATATCATACCCAGGAAATATTACTAGATATTAGAATATTCTTGCCATTAGGCTATTATGGCATTATTCATAATATACCATTACACGCTACAAAAAATATATTCATTACTTATGGTTTTATTGAACCTGTTTCTCGAAATAATGTTTCCATAATAATGAAAAATACTTCCTTTGAGGATAGGGACTATCTCATTGAAAGAGGTAATCCTCTAGGTTTATTGGTTATGCATAAATATGAAGATTTACCTATAATAGAAGATACTCCTCCAAAACCCCGTATTAATTCCCCTGGATCGAGCTCTAGTGAATTACACGACGGCTATTGTGAATTTAGAATCTATATGAATACCCTAACTTCAGAGGAAACTAGTAATTCTAGTATTCCCCAAAGTGAGGGAGAACAATTTGAAATAACCGATGATGACCTTGAAAAACTCAAAGAAGCAATACCACATTCTGATAAAAAAGAAGTTTATAAACCAATCTCTTTTCAGTCCAGATTCCTGAATAAACATACCTATGTTTTTGAAAGGATGCAAGGAAATATAGAATTAAAAGGAGATGAAGATTTCTCATCCATCAATTTATTGGACAAAAGAAAAATGGAGAAATTAAAGGCTAAATATCCCAAGATGAGATATTTACATATAGGCCTAATACAACTCAAAATAACAGGGCTATTCCGAACAGGAATAGATACTCCTATCTTAGTAGTTTGCATGGATGAGAGAATCATCAATAATCCGTTAAATAGTATAATAGGAGGAGCAAAATCTAATCTTGTTAATAGGTTATTTGGTATTAACATACACCCAGATTTTTCTTTAAGTTTAGATGATCATAATATAGAAAAAACTTGTACACTATCGGTAAGTCTCCAAGGAATCGAATTAATGCCGGGTTCTAAAGTACTGGGAATACAATGGGAACATTGTATGGCATTAAACGATACGCCCACTTTTAAATCTATCACACCTAAAAATCTAGTAAGACTTTTTGAAGTAGGAATGGGAAAAACTATCCAACCTAGACTTATTAGATTAGAACACCTTAAGAATGATAATGAAATGAAAGTTTTTATTAGATCTTTGAAACCAAAAATAGAAATACCAACCGAATATTTTATTGCCTCTGGAAATACTATATCAACTAGAATCGAAGGAGGAAAACAACCCCTAAGCAGTCAAAAGGAGTCGGAAACCACGACTTCAAGTATTCCCCATATCACTCGTTCTAATTCTATGGACAACCTAGTTAGTATTGAATTAACACCTAACATTTTACAGGATATACAATATAGGATGAGCATTAGCACACCAATAGAAGGTAGAACTAAGACTATGCTTGACAACCAACGCGCTAATGAATCGGAAAAAATGTCAGTAAAAATTCCTTTATCACAAATAAAGGATAGAAGTAGAATTCTGTCGCTCCAATAAATGTCAAAAACCACTAACTGGTATAGGGAGCATACTAGTTACAATGAAAGCCAGATAGATCAAGCCTATAAGATGAATCATCTTTTACGAAAATTTCGTGATATTATACGAGAAGTAAAAAGGTCAAACTATAGGACTATTGTCTTAAGACATATGGACAGAACCACACAAGTAATCGATAAACATATTAGAAAATTTGAAAAACTTAATCCTGACAAAAGGACTAGTTCTCTAGCTAATAATACTATAGAACTTTCCATTGAAGATACCCTAGAATTAGAAATAGCTAGCACTTCTCTTGATAATATAGATCTTTCTATAGAAACTTGGAAAGAAGTATTAGAACTCCCAGACACTCCTTCTGATATAAACATGGTTAGAACCATGGACCTAAAGGTAAAGGCTCAATTACATATTTACATACCACTTACCATTTGTATATCAGGTTATAATGAATTTACTATCCATGCTCTTATAGATACAGGAGCCGAGGCTAGCTTATTACAAGAAACCTTTATCCCTCAGGATTTATGGCAACAACTTGATAAACCAGGCAAATTAAATGATTTTATGGGAAGACAGGTGTCTGTCAACCATAAAGTAAAAAACCTTCAGGTCCATTTCCCTGATTTACAAGGGAATTCTAACACTTATATGTTTGATTTTGTATTACTACCAAGAGATTTTGATAGTGATTGTATTATTGGTATGGATAATTTGAGACATTATAAACCATACAACACACACACTTTTGAACTAGACGGAATATCCATTCCTAGAGTACATTTCCCTGTCTCCTTAGCTTCCAACTTTACACATACAGCACAGCGTGGTGAAAAACCAGTCACACTTATAGATTATACAAAAGTTTGCACTTACAATCTTCCCAATAATAATAAAATACAAAGAACCATTTACGGAATGTTAGAACCACTCTTCTCTGATAACCCATTAAAAGCCTTTGATAAAGCCCCTAGATATTGTAAAATAGAGCTATTAGAACAATATAGAGAGACCAATATCAGGGTAAATAGTATTATGGTTTCTCCTTCTGACAAGGAAGAGTTTTCTAAACAAATTAGTGAACTTTTAAAACTAAAGCTTATCCAGAAAAGTTTCAGCAGACATTCTTCTCCTGCTTTCCTTGTAAGAAATCACGCTGAAATAAAAAGAGGAAAAGCAAGAATGGTTATTAATTATAGAAAGTTAAATAGTTATACTAAATTCGATGGTTATTTTATTCCCACAGCTGAGCATCTTATAAAACAAATTCAAGGTGCTAAATATTATAGTAAATTCGATGCTAAATCAGAATTTTGGCAAATAAAATTAGAAGATAAAAATTCAGTAGAATTAACAGCTTTCAGCTGCCCGCAAGGACATTTTGAATGGCTGGTCTTACCATTTGGGTTAAAAAATGCCCCACAAATATTTCAGAAATGGATGAATTCTATTTTTGGGCATCTTCCTTATGTAGTAGTCTACATTGATGATATTCTCGTCTTCTCAAACACTGTTGAAGAACACAAGGAACATCTATTGCATGTTTGTAAACTACTACTTGATAATGGAATTATTTTAAGTCCAAAAAAGATAGAGCTATTCAAAACTGAAATTGATTTCCTAGGAAAAACCATAAAAAATGGACAAATTCTTTTGCAAGAACATATATATACCAAGATTAAGGAATTTCCAGAGAACTTTAAAACCCTTAAAGAACTTCAGAGTTTTTTAGGATTACTTAATTATGGTAGAAAATTCATTCCTAATCTATCAGCAAAAGTAAAACACTTACAAGAAAGACTTACGGCTGAACAAGCCAAGTACAAAGAAATAACTGGTGAACAGCCAAGAAAATGGAATACTGACAAAATTCCGATTTCTCTTGATCAAAGAGAAATTGAGGAAATTGCTAGAATAAAAGATTCCATAAAAAAAGAAAATATTCTTTATTTCCCACTTGACAATGATATTTTAGTTCTACAAACTGATGCTTCGGACAACTTCTGGGCAGGAGTTCTGATTGCCAAGCAAAAAGAAATTGTTGCTTACACATCAGGAAGATTTACTAAAGTACAAATTAAATATGCTACATATGACAAAGAATTATTAGCAGTCAAACTAGCCATAAAAAGTTTGAAAATCTATATATTGTATAGACATTTTTTGATTGAGACTGACAATAAATCAGTAGCACAATTCTTAAAGAAAAAGACTATTAATAATCCCGAAGAAAACCTTCGACGGATTAGAATTGCTATGTATCTGGAAATATTTAATTATGATGTCAACTATATTCCAGGATACACTAATTTTCTCGCCGATACTCTTACCAGGTTATGAGATATGGAAGACGAAGATTTCTATAAAAAATTTCGTGACCTCTTCCAAGAAATGAAAAGGCAAGGCGAGTTTAAAGAAGTTGGCCCCAAAAAGGCCAAAGATAACAATATTGCTGAATCTTCAGGGGTTGAACAAACCCAGGAGGCTACCAGCCGAATCTCCCCAAAGGCGAACAGCCAAACTCAGGCGAACAGCCCAACTCAGGCAAACAGCCAAAAATATCAGGTGAATAACCAGATGAATAGCCAAATGGCGAACAGCCAAATCAGTAAAGGGAAAAATATACTTGGGGCCATTCCCAGGCCCATGTTTTTACCTACAAGGCCTGTAGTCCCACCAACACAGTTCTCGGGACCTCCCAGGCCACTAATGGCACCTACACAATTTTCTGATATAATAATAAAAAATTGGTATAATACAGACATGGAAAACAAAGACAAAGCAGTTTGGGAAAGGTTTAATGGCTGCTTTCGGGCCTTTCAGTCCCGCGATGTAAAGGGAGCCAGTTATTGGCTGACCCAAATTGAGAGAACACTCCTAGCCGAAAGGCAGAAAAACTCTATGCTCGAAAAAAAGATGACGGAGATCCATCAGCTTGTCTCCAGGATGGTCAACTTCACCTCTACTTCTAGATCTATTGCACTTGCTACCAAGGAACGGGATCTCTTCACCGGTACCTCAGTTGAACAAAGGGAGCTCAGAGAAATCTTCTCCCAGATCAAAACCAATGATCTGGTTAATTTCCGCATGACCGACGTTCTTGAATTTCTCAAAACCCTCGGGGTGGCTTCCCCAAAAGTCGAGGAGTTCAACGCTGAGGTTACTGTCCAAGAAATGCTTGCTATGCATCAACAACAATTGCTGGATGATTCAAGGCTAATTCTCTTCTTCAAAAAGCTAGAAGACACTGAGATCATCAGTCTCCTCCAAAACGAAGAGTTAATTCTCAATTCCTATAGAAGACCTCGTATACTCGCCTGCTTCCGTGAAATCCAGAAATTCAAGCCTCATATCAGAAAGGGGCTGGTCCATGAAATATATATGAACACTATATTTGAAGATGAGTATCGAGACTGTCTCCCAGATATTTGCACCAAGGCGGCACTTACTCACGCCACTAAATTCCAGACCATATTCAAATTCAGAGTATGGTGCATCTGGGAAGAAAGGCAATATATAAAGCTATTCCCCTCCTACCAAATTTGGGAGCTTGATAGGCTCGTTGAAGAACCCTTTTTTGAATACATCAAATTTTCAAAACAGGGCTTCAATGAAGAACATGAAAGATTAATGGCAGCTACAGAATTCTTTGAAGCAGCAAGGAGTGCTGCAAGAACGAATGCCCTGATTTCTACCTCTAAACACACCATCCTGCTGGATCGTCTTAGGCCCTTAACTGATGAAGGAAATGGGCCTTCCAAAATCATTGATTTTCTTAATAATATGACTTTGGGCCGAGTAGGTCAAATTGCTCGAAATGAGGATCTACTGTTGAACAATGATCCTATAAATAACATGGTGGACTCCGACGGGAACTCCAACTAGTGGAAGCTTGGTGGGCTCTATCTGCTTGATATGAATAAAATCTGCTATAAAACTATTTTATATAGATATTTAAGAAGACTTGGACAACTTGGACGACAAAAGAAGACGGAAAGGCAAAAAAGACGGCAAAGACGACAGCAACAACAACAACAACAACGGCAGCAACTAACACAGCAATTAACGCAGATTAGAGAAGCAATCATCACAAGAAGACAGGAGTTACAAGAACAAATTGATCAACTAAGAAGGACCATAGAAGAGAGAGAAATGATGATTGGCTCACTAATTGAAGATAGAGAGCAGATTATGGGAACTAGACATGATAGGAATAATCCACTTTTTGTCGAAGAAATACCTATTTGGCTACGAGACAACAATAGTTCCAGCCACAGTTCTCGCCACGAAGAAAATTCTAATGATGACAGTTCCAGCCACTCTGACAGTAATAGTTCCGACCACTCGGAAAATATTCCTGACAATGATAACAGCCAGGACACCGAAGGAAGCAATCAACAGGACCACATGGCTACTGACGATACCTCATCATCACTTTAAAAAAGAAGATTCCCCACTACGGGGAAAAGCAAGGATCATCATTACAAAGGTTCTCCACTAATAAAGATTATTCCCCACCATAAGGAAAAGATAGTTGCCATCATTACTTATGACGGGCAGGCGCCAGTTTACTCGGTATCATAAGAAGGTTACCCCCAGGACTTGTATTATAAATAAGGCCTCGATTGCTCCTTAGAAGGCATCGAAGTTTAAGAGCTTGCATGCTTTGTGAACTTCTTGTATTCACTCCCTCTGTTCTTGTGTGATCCCTCTCTTCTCCTCCTTTGTAAAGGTCTCCTATGTTCTTGTGAATAAAATTCTGAGTTAATACCAAATAACCTATTAACAAGATTAGATTTTGCTCCTCCTATTATACTATTTAACGGATTATTGATGATTCTCTCATCCATGCAAACTACTAAGATAGGAGTATCTATTCCTGTTCGGAATAGCCCTGTTATTTTGAGTTGTATTAGGCCTATATGTAAATATCTCATCTTGGGATATTTAGCCTTTAATTTCTCCATTTTTCTTTTGTCCAATAAATTGATGGATGAGAAATCTTCATCTCCTTTTAATTCTATATTTCCTTGCATCCTTTCAAAAACATAGGTATGTTTATTCAGGAATCTGGACTGAAAAGAGATTGGTTTATAAACTTCTTTTTTATCAGAATGTGGTATTGCTTCTTTGAGTTTTTCAAGGTCATCATCGGTTATTTCAAATTGTTCTCCCTCACTTTGGGGAATACTAGAATTACTAGTTTCCTCTGAAGTTAGGGTATTCATATAGATTCTAAATTCACAATAGCCGTCGTGTAATTCACTAGAGCTCGATCCAGGGGAATTAATACGGGGTTTTGGAGGAGTATCTTCTATTATAGGTAAATCTTCATATTTATGCATAACCAATAAACCTAGAGGATTACCTCTTTCAATGAGATAGTCCCTATCCTCAAAGGAAGTATTTTTCATTATTATGGAAACATTATTTCGAGAAACAGGTTCAATAAAACCATAAGTAATGAATATATTTTTTGTAGCGTGTAATGGTATATTATGAATAATGCCATAATAGCCTAATGGCAAGAATATTCTAATATCTAGTAATATTTCCTGGGTATGATATCTTCTAATTCTGCAGCTCTTACTGGCATATATAATATATCCTGCTGATATTCCTTCTTTTTTGGGTAATATAGTATTGTCATTTAATAGGGTTATCCTGATCGAATTTTGGATTTTATTAATAGTAACCATGTTAATTTTTAAATGTTTTAAGGGTTCATATATGTTATCATCAGATTGTTCATCTGTATCATCGGACTGTTCATCCGAACTTATAGACTCTATTTCGTATACAGAAGTATCGCTATTTATATCATTAATAGTTCCGATGTTGATACCATAAGTATCCAAGTCATCTATTATTATAGTATCAATATTGTTAGGACATTCATTAGCGAAATGACCTTCCTTATTACACTTAAAACATTTACAGCCTTTTGGCTGTGAACTTCTTGTATTCACGGAATGTTAGAACCACTCTTCTCTGATAACCCATTAAAAGCCTTTGATAAAGCCCCTAGCTTTTAAACAGCAACCCCATAAATATGAGAAAAGAAAGTTCATTAAACGAAAGAAATTTAGAAAAGGCTTTTTTCTTGAATAATATTATTCCAGGGAAAGAATACAAGAAGTTCACATAATACAAAAATATAACAAAATAAGAAATAATGTCCACACTACGGGAATGCTTAAGAAAGCCTGTATGAAAACCATGGAAACGGCATGTGAACAAGTAAGAGCACAAAAACAAATGGATAGAACCATTAAAAAATCTAGGTTAGGATATTCTTGCTGTTCTAAATATAATACAGATATTAATGCCGAATTTGGATGTATGCCCGAAGCCAAAGGATGGAAAAAACAGAAAAAGAAATTCTTTAAAAGAAAAGAAAAAGGAAAAACCAAGTATAAAATTACCAAGAGAAAGTGGAAACCAGCTTTTAAACAGCAACCCCATAAATATGAGAAAAGAAAGTTCATTAAACGAAAGAAATTTAGAAAAGGCTGTAAATGTTTTAAGTGTAATAAGGAAGATTTACTAAAGTACAAATTAAATATGCTACATATGACAAAGAATTATTAGCAGTCAAACTAGCCATAAAAAGTTTGAAAATCTATATATTGTATAGACATTTTTTGATTGAGACTGACAATAAATCAGTAGCACAATTCTTAAAGAAAAAGACTATTAATAATCCCGAAGAAAACCTTCGACGGATTAGAATTGCTATGTATCTGGAAATATTTAATTATGATGTCAACTATATTCCAGGATACACTAATTTTCTCGCCGATACTCTTACCAGGTTATGAGATATGGAAGACGAAGATTTCTATAAAAAATTTTGTGACCTCTTCCAAGAAATGAAAAGGCAAGGCGAGTTTAAAGAAGTTGGCCCCAAAAAGGCCAAAGATAACAATATTGCTGAATCTTCAGGGGTTGAACAAACCCATGAGGCTACCAGCCGAATCTCCCCAAAGGCGAACAGCCAAACTCAGGCGAACAGCCCAACTCAGGCAAACAGCCAAAAATATCAGGTGAATAACCAGATGAATAGCCAAATGGCGAACAGCCAAATCAGTAAAGGGAAAAATATACTTGGGGCCATTCCCAGGCCCATGTTTTTACCTACAAGTCCTGTAGTCCCACCAACACAGTTCTCGGGACCTCCCAGGCCACTAATGGCACCTACACAATTTTCTGATATAATAATAAAAAATTGGTATAATACAGACATGGAAAACAAAGACAAAGCAGTTTGGGAAAGGTTTAATGGCTGCTTTCGGGCCTTTCAGTCCCGCGATGTAAAGGGAGCCAGTTATTGGCTGACCCAAATTGAGAGAACACTCCTAGCCGAAAGGCAGAAAAACTCTATGCTCGAAAAAAAGATGACGGAGATCCATCAGCTTGTCTCCAGGATGGTCAACTTCACCTCTACTTCTAGATCTATTGCACTTGCTACCAAGGAACGGGATCTCTTCACCGGTACCTCAGTTGAACAAAGGGAGCTCAGAGAAATCTTCTCCCAGATCAAAACCAATGATCTGGTTAATTTCCGCATGACCGACGTTCTTGAATTTCTCAAAACCCTCGGGGTGGCTTCCCCAAAAGTCGAGGAGTTCAACGCTGAGGTTACTGTCCAAGAAATGCTTGCTATGCATCAACAACAATTGCTGGATGATTCAAGGCTAATTCTCTTCTTCAAAAAGCTAGAAGACACTGAGATCATCAGTCTCCTCCAAAACGAAGAGTTAATTCTCAATTCCTATAGAAGACCTCGTATACTCGCCTGCTTCCGTGAAATCCAGAAATTCAAGCCTCATATCAGAAAGGGGCTGGTCCATGAAATATATATGAACACTATATTTGAAGATGAGTATCGAGACTGTCTCCCAGATATTTGCACCAAGGCGGCACTTACTCACGCCACTAAATTCCAGACCATATTCAAATTCAGAGTATGGTGCATCTGGGAAGAAAGGCAATATATAAAGCTATTCCCCTCCTACCAAATTTGGGAGCTTGATAGGCTCGTTGAAGAACCCTTTTTTGAATACATCAAATTTTCAAAACAGGGCTTCAATGAAGAACATGAAAGATTAATGGCAGCTACAGAATTCTTTGAAGCAGCAAGGAGTGCTGCAAGAACGAATGCCCTGATTTCTACCTCTAAACACACCATCCTGCTGGATCGTCTTAGGCCCTTAACTGATGAAGGAAATGGGCCTTCCAAAATCATTGATTTTCTTAATAATATGACTTTGGGCCGAGTAGGTCAAATTGCTCGAAATGAGGATCTACTGTTGAACAATGATCCTATAAATAACATGGTGGACTCCGACGGGAACTCCAACTAGTGGAAGCTTGGTGGGCTCTATCTGCTTGATATGAATAAAATCTGCTATAAAACTATTTTATATAGATATTTAAGAAGACTTGGACAACTTGGACGACAAAAGAAGACGGAAAGGCAAAAAAGACGGCAAAGACGACAGCAACAACAACAACAACAACGGCAGCAACTAACACAGCAATTAACGCAGATTAGAGAAGCAATCATCACAAGAAGACAGGAGTTACAAGAACAAATTGATCAACTAAGAAGGACCATAGAAGAGAGAGAAATGATGATTGGCTCACTAATTGAAGATAGAGAGCAGATTATGGGAACTAGACATGATAGGAATAATCCACTTTTTGTCGAAGAAATACCTATTTGGCTACGAGACAACAATAGTTCCAGCCACAGTTCTCGCCACGAAGAAAATTCTAATGATGACAGTTCCAGCCACTCTGACAGTAATAGTTCCGACCACTCGGAAAATATTCCTGACAATGATAACAGCCAGGACACCGAAGGAAGCAATCAACAGGACCACATGGCTACTGACGACACCTCATCATCACTTTAAAAAAGAAGATTCCCCACTACGGGGAAAAGCAAGGATCATCATTACAAAGGTTCTCCACTAATAAAGATTATTCCCCACCATAAGAAAAAGATAGTTGCCATCATTACTTATGACGGGCAGGCGCCAGTTTACTCGGTATCATAAGAAGGTTACCCCCAGGACTTGTATTATAAATAAGGCCTCGATTGCTCCTTAGAAGGCATCGAAGTTTAAGAGCTTGCATGCTTTGTGAACTTCTTGTATTCACTCCCTCTGTTCTTGTGTGATCCCTCTCTTCTCCTCCTTTGTAAAGGTCTCCTATGTTCTTGTGAATAAAATTCTGAGTTAATACCAAATAACCTATTAACAAGATTAGATTTTGCTCCTCCTATTATACTATTTAACGGATTATTGATGATTCTCTCATCCATGCAAACTACTAAGATAGGAGTATCTATTCCTGTTCGGAATAGCCCTGTTATTTTGAGTTGTATTAGGCCTATATGTAAATATCTCATCTTGGGATATTTAGCCTTTAATTTCTCCATTTTTCTTTTGTCCAATAAATTGATGGATGAGAAATCTTCATCTCCTTTTAATTCTATATTTCCTTGCATCCTTTCAAAAACATAGGTATGTTTATTCAGGAATCTGGACTGAAAAGAGATTGGTTTATAAACTTCTTTTTTATCAGAATGTGGTATTGCTTCTTTGAGTTTTTCAAGGTCATCATCGGTTATTTCAAATTGTTCTCCCTCACTTTGGGGAATACTAGAATTACTAGTTTCCTCTGAAGTTAGGGTATTCATATAGATTCTAAATTCACAATAGCCGTCGTGTAATTCACTAGAGCTCGATCCAGGGGAATTAATACGGGGTTTTGGAGGAGTATCTTCTATTATAGGTAAATCTTCATATTTATGCATAACCAATAAACCTAGAGGATTACCTCTTTCAATGAGATAGTCCCTATCCTCAAAGGAAGTATTTTTCATTATTATGGAAACATTATTTCGAGAAACAGGTTCAATAAAACCATAAGTAATGAATATATTTTTTGTAGCGTGTAATGGTATATTATGAATAATGCCATAATAGCCTAATGGCAAGAATATTCTAATATCTAGTAATATTTCCTGGGTATGATATCTTCTAATTCTGCAGCTCTTACTGGCATATATAATATATCCTGCTGATATTCCTTCTTTTTTGGGTAATATAGTATTGTCATTTAATAGGGTTATCCTGATCGAATTTTGGATTTTATTAATAGTAACCATGTTAATTTTTAAATGTTTTAAGGGTTCATATATGTTATCATCAGATTGTTCATCTGTATCATCGGACTGTTCATCCGAACTTATAGACTCTATTTCGTATACAGAAGTATCGCTATTTATATCATTAATAGTTCCGATGTTGATACCATAAGTATCCAAGTCATCTATTATTATAGTATCAATATTGTTAGGACATTCATTAGCGAAATGACCTTCCTTATTACACTTAAAACATTTACAGCCTTTTGGCTGTGAACTTCTTGTATTCACGGAATGTTAGAACCACTCTTCTCTGATAACCCATTAAAAGCCTTTGATAAAGCCCCTAGCTTTTAAACAGCAACCCCATAAATATGAGAAAAGAAAGTTCATTAAACGAAAGAAATTTAGAAAAGGCTTTTTTCTTGAATAATATTATTCCAGGGAAAGAATACAAGAAGTTCACATAATACAAAAATATAACAAAATAAGAAATAATGTCCACACTACGGGAATGCTTAAGAAAGCCTGTATGAAAACCATGGAAACGGCATGTGAACAAGTAAGAGCACAAAAACAAATGGATAGAACCATTAAAAAATCTAGGTTAGGATATTCTTGCTGTTCTAAATATAATACAGATATTAATGCCGAATTTGGATGTATGCCCGAAGCCAAAGGATGGAAAAAACAGAAAAAGAAATTCTTTAAAAGAAAAGGAAAAGGAAAAACCAAGTATAAAATTACCAAGAGAAAGTGGAAACCAGCTTTTAAACAGCAACCCCATAAATATGAGAAAAGAAAGTTCATTAAACGAAAGAAATTTAGAAAAGGCTGTAAATGTTTTAAGTGTAATAAGGAAGATTTACTAAAGTACAAATTAAATATGCTACATATGACAAAGAATTATTAGCAGTCAAACTAGCCATAAAAAGTTTAAAAATCTATATATTGTATAGACATTTTTTGATTGAGACTGACAATAAATCAGTAGCACAATTCTTAAAGAAAAAGACTATTAATAATCCCGAAGAAAACCTTCGACGGATTAGAATTGCTATGTATCTGGAAATATTTAATTATGATGTCAACTATATTCCAGGATACACTAATTTTCTCGCCGATACTCTTACCAGGTTATGAGATATGGAAGACGAAGATTTCTATAAAAAATTTTGTGACCTCTTCCAAGAAATGAAAAGGCAAGGCGAGTTTAAAGAAGTTGGCCCCAAAAAGGCCAAAGATAACAATATTGCTGAATCTTCAGGGGTTGAACAAACCCATGAGGCTACCAGCCGAATCTCCCCAAAGGCGAACAGCCAAACTCAGGCGAACAGCCCAACTCAGGCAAACAGCCAAAAATATCAGGTGAATAACCAGATGAATAGCCAAATGGCGAACAGCCAAATCAGTAAAGGGAAAAATATACTTGGGGCCATTCCCAGGCCCATGTTTTTACCTACAAGTCCTGTAGTCCCACCAACACAGTTCTCGGGACCTCCCAGGCCACTAATGGCACCTACACAATTTTCTGATATAATAATAAAAAATTGGTATAATACAGACATGGAAAACAAAGACAAAGCAGTTTGGGAAAGGTTTAATGGCTGCTTTCGGGCCTTTCAGTCCCGCGATGTAAAGGGAGCCAGTTATTGGCTGACCCAAATTGAGAGAACACTCCTAGCCGAAAGGCAGAAAAACTCTATGCTCGAAAAAAAGATGACGGAGATCCATCAGCTTGTCTCCAGGATGGTCAACTTCACCTCTACTTCTAGATCTATTGCACTTGCTACCAAGGAACGGGATCTCTTCACCGGTACCTCAGTTGAACAAAGGGAGCTCAGAGAAATCTTCTCCCAGATCAAAACCAATGATCTGGTTAATTTCCGCATGACCGACGTTCTTGAATTTCTCAAAACCCTCGGGGTGGCTTCCCCAAAAGTCGAGGAGTTCAACGCTGAGGTTACTGTCCAAGAAATGCTTGCTATGCATCAACAACAATTGCTGGATGATTCAAGGCTAATTCTCTTCTTCAAAAAGCTAGAAGACACTGAGATCATCAGTCTCCTCCAAAACGAAGAGTTAATTCTCAATTCCTATAGAAGACCTCGTATACTCGCCTGCTTCCGTGAAATCCAGAAATTCAAGCCTCATATCAGAAAGGGGCTGGTCCATGAAATATATATGAACACTATATTTGAAGATGAGTATCGAGACTGTCTCCCAGATATTTGCACCAAGGCGGCACTTACTCACGCCACTAAATTCCAGACCATATTCAAATTCAGAGTATGGTGCATCTGGGAAGAAAGGCAATATATAAAGCTATTCCCCTCCTACCAAATTTGGGAGCTTGATAGGCTCGTTGAAGAACCCTTTTTTGAATACATCAAATTTTCAAAACAGGGCTTCAATGAAGAACATGAAAGATTAATGGCAGCTACAGAATTCTTTGAAGCAGCAAGGAGTGCTGCAAGAACGAATGCCCTGATTTCTACCTCTAAACACACCATCCTGCTGGATCGTCTTAGGCCCTTAACTGATGAAGGAAATGGGCCTTCCAAAATCATTGATTTTCTTAATAATATGACTTTGGGCCGAGTAGGTCAAATTGCTCGAAATGAGGATCTACTGTTGAACAATGATCCTATAAATAACATGGTGGACTCCGACGGGAACTCCAACTAGTGGAAGCTTGGTGGGCTCTATCTGCTTGATATGAATAAAATCTGCTATAAAACTATTTTATATAGATATTTAAGAAGACTTGGACAACTTGGACGACAAAAGAAGACGGAAAGGCAAAAAAGACGGCAAAGACGACAGCAACAACAACAACAACAACGGCAGCAACTAACACAGCAATTAACGCAGATTAGAGAAGCAATCATCACAAGAAGACAGGAGTTACAAGAACAAATTGATCAACTAAGAAGGACCATAGAAGAGAGAGAAATGATGATTGGCTCACTAATTGAAGATAGAGAGCAGATTATGGGAACTAGACATGATAGGAATAATCCACTTTTTGTCGAAGAAATACCTATTTGGCTACGAGACAACAATAGTTCCAGCCACAGTTCTCGCCACGAAGAAAATTCTAATGATGACAGTTCCAGCCACTCTGACAGTAATAGTTCCGACCACTCGGAAAATATTCCTGACAATGATAACAGCCAGGACACCGAAGGAAGCAATCAACAGGACCACATGGCTACTGACGACACCTCATCATCACTTTAAAAAAGAAGATTCCCCACTACGGGGAAAAGCAAGGATCATCATTACAAAGGTTCTCCACTAATAAAGATTATTCCCCACCATAAGAAAAAGATAGTTGCCATCATTACTTATGACGGGCAGGCGCCAGTTTACTCGGTATCATAAGAAGGTTACCCCCAGGACTTGTATTATAAATAAGGCCTCGATTGCTCCTTAGAAGGCATCGAAGTTTAAGAGCTTGCATGCTTTGTGAACTTCTTGTATTCACTCCCTCTGTTCTTGTGTGATCCCTCTCTTCTCCTCCTTTGTAAAGGTCTCCTATGTTCTTGTGAATAAAATTCTGAGTTAATACCAAATAACCTATTAACAAGATTAGATTTTGCTCCTCCTATTATACTATTTAACGGATTATTGATGATTCTCTCATCCATGCAAACTACTAAGATAGGAGTATCTATTCCTGTTCGGAATAGCCCTGTTATTTTGAGTTGTATTAGGCCTATATGTAAATATCTCATCTTGGGATATTTAGCCTTTAATTTCTCCATTTTTCTTTTGTCCAATAAATTGATGGATGAGAAATCTTCATCTCCTTTTAATTCTATATTTCCTTGCATCCTTTCAAAAACATAGGTATGTTTATTCAGGAATCTGGACTGAAAAGAGATTGGTTTATAAACTTCTTTTTTATCAGAATGTGGTATTGCTTCTTTGAGTTTTTCAAGGTCATCATCGGTTATTTCAAATTGTTCTCCCTCACTTTGGGGAATACTAGAATTACTAGTTTCCTCTGAAGTTAGGGTATTCATATAGATTCTAAATTCACAATAGCCGTCGTGTAATTCACTAGAGCTCGATCCAGGGGAATTAATACGGGGTTTTGGAGGAGTATCTTCTATTATAGGTAAATCTTCATATTTATGCATAACCAATAAACCTAGAGGATTACCTCTTTCAATGAGATAGTCCCTATCCTCAAAGGAAGTATTTTTCATTATTATGGAAACATTATTTCGAGAAACAGGTTCAATAAAACCATAAGTAATGAATATATTTTTTGTAGCGTGTAATGGTATATTATGAATAATGCCATAATAGCCTAATGGCAAGAATATTCTAATATCTAGTAATATTTCCTGGGTATGATATCTTCTAATTCTGCAGCTCTTACTGGCATATATAATATATCCTGCTGATATTCCTTCTTTTTTGGGTAATATAGTATTGTCATTTAATAGGGTTATCCTGATCGAATTTTGGATTTTATTAATAGTAACCATGTTAATTTTTAAATGTTTTAAGGGTTCATATATGTTATCATCAGATTGTTCATCTGTATCATCGGACTGTTCATCCGAACTTATAGACTCTATTTCGTATACAGAAGTATCGCTATTTATATCATTAATAGTTCCGATGTTGATACCATAAGTATCCAAGTCATCTATTATTATAGTATCAATATTGTTAGGACATTCATTAGCGAAATGACCTTCCTTATTACACTTAAAACATTTACAGCCTTTTGGCTGTGAACTTCTTGTATTCACGGAATGTTAGAACCACTCTTCTCTGATAACCCATTAAAAGCCTTTGATAAAGCCCCTAGCTTTTAAACAGCAACCCCATAAATATGAGAAAAGAAAGTTCATTAAACGAAAGAAATTTAGAAAAGGCTTTTTTCTTGAATAATATTATTCCAGGGAAAGAATACAAGAAGTTCACATAATACAAAAATATAACAAAATAAGAAATAATGTCCACACTACGGGAATGCTTAAGAAAGCCTGTATGAAAACCATGGAAACGGCATGTGAACAAGTAAGAGCACAAAAACAAATGGATAGAACCATTAAAAAATCTAGGTTAGGATATTCTTGCTGTTCTAAATATAATACAGATATTAATGCCGAATTTGGATGTATGCCCGAAGCCAAAGGATGGAAAAAACAGAAAAAGAAATTCTTTAAAAGAAAAGGAAAAGGAAAAACCAAGTATAAAATTACCAAGAGAAAGTGGAAACCAGCTTTTAAACAGCAACCCCATAAATATGAGAAAAGAAAGTTCATTAAACGAAAGAAATTTAGAAAAGGCTGTAAATGTTTTAAGTGTAATAAGGAAGATTTACTAAAGTACAAATTAAATATGCTACATATGACAAAGAATTATTAGCAGTCAAACTAGCCATAAAAAGTTTAAAAATCTATATATTGTATAGACATTTTTTGATTGAGACTGACAATAAATCAGTAGCACAATTCTTAAAGAAAAAGACTATTAATAATCCCGAAGAAAACCTTCGACGGATTAGAATTGCTATGTATCTGGAAATATTTAATTATGATGTCAACTATATTCCAGGATACACTAATTTTCTCGCCGATACTCTTACCAGGTTATGAGATATGGAAGACGAAGATTTCTATAAAAAATTTTGTGACCTCTTCCAAGAAATGAAAAGGCAAGGCGAGTTTAAAGAAGTTGGCCCCAAAAAGGCCAAAGATAACAATATTGCTGAATCTTCAGGGGTTGAACAAACCCATGAGGCTACCAGCCGAATCTCCCCAAAGGCGAACAGCCAAACTCAGGCGAACAGCCCAACTCAGGCAAACAGCCAAAAATATCAGGTGAATAACCAGATGAATAGCCAAATGGCGAACAGCCAAATCAGTAAAGGGAAAAATATACTTGGGGCCATTCCCAGGCCCATGTTTTTACCTACAAGTCCTGTAGTCCCACCAACACAGTTCTCGGGACCTCCCAGGCCACTAATGGCACCTACACAATTTTCTGATATAATAATAAAAAATTGGTATAATACAGACATGGAAAACAAAGACAAAGCAGTTTGGGAAAGGTTTAATGGCTGCTTTCGGGCCTTTCAGTCCCGCGATGTAAAGGGAGCCAGTTATTGGCTGACCCAAATTGAGAGAACACTCCTAGCCGAAAGGCAGAAAAACTCTATGCTCGAAAAAAAGATGACGGAGATCCATCAGCTTGTCTCCAGGATGGTCAACTTCACCTCTACTTCTAGATCTATTGCACTTGCTACCAAGGAACGGGATCTCTTCACCGGTACCTCAGTTGAACAAAGGGAGCTCAGAGAAATCTTCTCCCAGATCAAAACCAATGATCTGGTTAATTTCCGCATGACCGACGTTCTTGAATTTCTCAAAACCCTCGGGGTGGCTTCCCCAAAAGTCGAGGAGTTCAACGCTGAGGTTACTGTCCAAGAAATGCTTGCTATGCATCAACAACA
Organism: Iris macrosiphon; assembly: GCA_036927795.1. Lineage (NCBI taxonomy): Eukaryota > Viridiplantae > Streptophyta > Magnoliopsida > Asparagales > Iridaceae > Iris > Iris macrosiphon. The sequence goes on along the minus strand of JAYESA010001153.1, from coordinate 2,947 downwards.
ATTGCTGGATGATTCAAGGCTAATTCTCTTCTTCAAAAAGCTAGAAGACACTGAGATCATCAGTCTCCTCCAAAACGAAGAGTTAATTCTCAATTCCTATAGAAGACCTCGTATACTCGCCTGCTTCCGTGAAATCCAGAAATTCAAGCCTCATATCAGAAAGGGGCTGGTCCATGAAATATATATGAACACTATATTTGAAGATGAGTATCGAGACTGTCTCCCAGATATTTGCACCAAGGCGGCACTTACTCACGCCACTAAATTCCAGACCATATTCAAATTCAGAGTATGGTGCATCTGGGAAGAAAGGCAATATATAAAGCTATTCCCCTCCTACCAAATTTGGGAGCTTGATAGGCTCGTTGAAGAACCCTTTTTTGAATACATCAAATTTTCAAAACAGGGCTTCAATGAAGAACATGAAAGATTAATGGCAGCTACAGAATTCTTTGAAGCAGCAAGGAGTGCTGCAAGAACGAATGCCCTGATTTCTACCTCTAAACACACCATCCTGCTGGATCGTCTTAGGCCCTTAACTGATGAAGGAAATGGGCCTTCCAAAATCATTGATTTTCTTAATAATATGACTTTGGGCCGAGTAGGTCAAATTGCTCGAAATGAGGATCTACTGTTGAACAATGATCCTATAAATAACATGGTGGACTCCGACGGGAACTCCAACTAGTGGAAGCTTGGTGGGCTCTATCTGCTTGATATGAATAAAATCTGCTATAAAACTATTTTATATAGATATTTAAGAAGACTTGGACAACTTGGACGACAAAAGAAGACGGAAAGGCAAAAAAGACGGCAAAGACGACAGCAACAACAACAACAACAACGGCAGCAACTAACACAGCAATTAACGCAGATTAGAGAAGCAATCATCACAAGAAGACAGGAGTTACAAGAACAAATTGATCAACTAAGAAGGACCATAGAAGAGAGAGAAATGATGATTGGCTCACTAATTGAAGATAGAGAGCAGATTATGGGAACTAGACATGATAGGAATAATCCACTTTTTGTCGAAGAAATACCTATTTGGCTACGAGACAACAATAGTTCCAGCCACAGTTCTCGCCACGAAGAAAATTCTAATGATGACAGTTCCAGCCACTCTGACAGTAATAGTTCCGACCACTCGGAAAATATTCCTGACAATGATAACAGCCAGGACACCGAAGGAAGCAATCAACAGGACCACATGGCTACTGACGACACCTCATCATCACTTTAAAAAAGAAGATTCCCCACTACGGGGAAAAGCAAGGATCATCATTACAAAGGTTCTCCACTAATAAAGATTATTCCCCACCATAAGGAAAAGATAGTTGCCATCATTACTTATGACGGGCAGGCGCCAGTTTACTCGGTATCATAAGAAGGTTACCCCCAGGACTTGTATTATAAATAAGGCCTCGATTGCTCCTTAGAAGGCATCGAAGTTTAAGAGCTTGCATGCTTTGTGAACTTCTTGTATTCACTCCCTCTGTTCTTGTGTGATCCCTCTCTTCTCCTCCTTTGTAAAGGTCTCCTATGTTCTTGTGAATAAAATTCTGAGTTAATACCAAATAACCTATTAACAAGATTAGATTTTGCTCCTCCTATTATACTATTTAACGGATTATTGATGATTCTCTCATCCATGCAAACTACTAAGATAGGAGTATCTATTCCTGTTCGGAATAGCCCTGTTATTTTGAGTTGTATTAGGCCTATATGTAAATATCTCATCTTGGGATATTTAGCCTTTAATTTCTCCATTTTTCTTTTGTCCAATAAATTGATGGATGAGAAATCTTCATCTCCTTTTAATTCTATATTTCCTTGCATCCTTTCAAAAACATAGGTATGTTTATTCAGGAATCTGGACTGAAAAGAGATTGGTTTATAAACTTCTTTTTTATCAGAATGTGGTATTGCTTCTTTGAGTTTTTCAAGGTCATCATCGGTTATTTCAAATTGTTCTCCCTCACTTTGGGGAATACTAGAATTACTAGTTTCCTCTGAAGTTAGGGTATTCATATAGATTCTAAATTCACAATAGCCGTCGTGTAATTCACTAGAGCTCGATCCAGGGGAATTAATACGGGGTTTTGGAGGAGTATCTTCTATTATAGGTAAATCTTCATATTTATGCATAACCAATAAACCTAGAGGATTACCTCTTTCAATGAGATAGTCCCTATCCTCAAAGGAAGTATTTTTCATTATTATGGAAACATTATTTCGAGAAACAGGTTCAATAAAACCATAAGTAATGAATATATTTTTTGTAGCGTGTAATGGTATATTATGAATAATGCCATAATAGCCTAATGGCAAGAATATTCTAATATCTAGTAATATTTCCTGGGTATGATATCTTCTAATTCTGCAGCTCTTACTGGCATATATAATATATCCTGCTGATATTCCTTCTTTTTTGGGTAATATAGTATTGTCATTTAATAGGGTTATCCTGATCGAATTTTGGATTTTATTAATAGTAACCATGTTAATTTTTAAATGTTTTAAGGGTTCATATATGTTATCATCAGATTGTTCATCTGTATCATCGGACTGTTCATCCGAACTTATAGACTCTATTTCGTATACAGAAGTATCGCTATTTATATCATTAATAGTTCCGATGTTGATACCATAAGTATCCAAGTCATCTATTATTATAGTATCAATATTGTTAGGACATTCATTAGCGAAATGACCTTCCTTATTACACTTAAAACATTTACAGCCTTTTGGCTGTGAACTTCTTGTATTCACGGAATGTTAGAACCACTCTTCTCTGATAACCCATTAAAAGCCTTTGATAAAGCCCCTAGCTTTTAAACAGCAACCCCATAAATATGAGAAAAGAAAGTTCATTAAACGAAAGAAATTTAGAAAAGGCTTTTTTCTTGAATAATATTATTCCAGGGAAAGAATACAAGAAGTTCAC
>JAYESA010001151.1:0-59824 GCA_036927795.1 Iris macrosiphon | reverse complement strand
ATCAAAAACGATTCAAGCAAGTGGATGAGATCCTACAAACTTATCCTATTCTTATTGCAGGCCTATTCGATCTCTAAGTTGAAATCGAACAATTTAGTCATTGACCTGTATGGGCCACCACAAAAACCATGTCACGCCCCAGTCCCAAAATACCGAGGGACTGGACGCGTGATAATGGCCAGCAGCACGCACCGATGGACAAACCCAATTTAATGGATCCATCGGAGCATACTTAAGCTGTATTACAACAGTCAGGGTTTACTATTCTCATCCATAGATAAAAGATAGCAATATCAGCAAAAGAAATATTAAACAACATCCAGTCAAAAGTAAATAAAAATTGGGGAACAACCCGATATTAAGTCTGTTATAATGTTCTCATAAACAGGAAGTAAAGAGTTTAATTAAACAGGAAAGAGAGTCTATTTGCCAAAAAGACTGAGCATGGAAGAAGCGGATGTTCAGAAAAAGTCCTCAGCGAGCACCTCGTCCTCAAGTTCCGGTACTGTTCCGAGAAGTGCTCCTGTTCCGTACACCTCAGGGTAGATCTCATCTGCTAAATCTGGGGACATAATCCATTCCAGGTCCTCAGGGGACATAGCAAGGTACAGAAAACACAAGCCAAAATAATGCAGCAAATGAAACAAATAAGGTAAATAATAAACCAGCTAAGTGATATGCAAGTGAGAGTTTTAGTCATACTCAGGCTGAGACTACTACATGATCAGTGTCAAAGAAACCATAGCAGTACTTTCTCGAAGGGCCAGAACTTGCGCCAAAGCTCTGTATCAGAGACTAAGACACCTCCAGATGATATTATTTATATTATAATCAGCCTTGATATGGTAATACTCTCCCCACCCAATGTAATCTCACGTCACAGTTCTCAATGTTCATGTTACGCAAGATTAAGTTAATGCAATAAGTCAGGATAAAATCTAAGCAGTTAAAATGTATAAGTCACAAACCTGTATCCTATACAGAATCACCTTGAATATTCAGGAAGATTCTGTCTTATGATTCGTGTCAGGTGTCCTAGGTATAACGTACTTGATATGGCAAATACGAGAATGTAAATGTCACGATATCCATCTCTAGTTGACATTGTACAACCCCGCGAACGGTGTTGGCACCCAACTATAATCAGACGCTAAGCAAGTCACACGGCCCTAGGGTTGAGCATGTACAACAGTCACAGAAAATAAATCAAGAGAACAAAATGATTCAATATACTACAATTTATGGCAAGGTACACTTGCCTGGATTTTCGACTCCAATTGTAGCTCTGACTTTAGCGGAGATTGCAGGCAGTACTCCGGTTGCTGAAATAGACATCACCATCAGATCCAGAAGATATTAATCAGCTAAAAACGTCTGTCCTTGAGTCCAATTTGGAGACAAGGGCAAAGATAACATTTTTGGGTCAAGACGGGGTCCACATGTGGGCCGCTTTGCACCGAAAAACGCGTCAGGGTCAAAGGTCTTCAAATTATCCAACTTAGTGTCAACTGGTCAGGAACGATGATACGAACCCAACGGAACTTTCAGAATTGGATTCCGATGAGCCGTTCTCAAAATCGCAAGTCGAGTGGAGCCTGCGGGGCCCACGACACGCAATTTTGTCAACGTTCTCAGAATCGAACCAAACTTGGCTAACAGGACCAGCATATTGTTACGAGTCCGATGGCATAAGTTTCGTCTCGATCCGACGTGTGTACACTAAGTTACAGCGAAATTCAGAAAGGTCAGATACGGGGCGATGTCCGCAGATACGCACTGATTTCGGTGTGCACGCACATCCGAATCAACTTCTGCGAAATCCCGCACGTTCGTATCAACGACGCTCACGTATCGGTGAAGACCGCACGCGACCAAGTCATCCCGTTTGGCGGGGCGTACTCAGTTCCGGGGTGAAACTGGGCGTTGGTTTTCCTGTTTTTGGATCGCGGTTCGCGATCGCCACAGGACGCGATGCACCGAGCGATTTGCACAGGCATCGAGGGGGTCATACAGGCTACGCGATGCAACTGACAGAATCAAAAACAGAGCTACGAGAAGAAAGATACGAGTACCTGAACAGGGCTTGAAAAACAGCGTATTATTCGTGTCCGACACGTGTCCGGTATTCGAGTCCTGTGTCCACCCTAGGGTTAGGGTTTCGAGAACTCTGCCGGAGCTAAGGCGGGCCGGAGAGGGCTGGGGAGGTGCTGACCGGTGGCGGCGGTGCGCTGGGTGGTGGCGCAGGCGAGGGCAGGTCGTCGATGGCGAGGCGGAGGAGTCGGGTGCTACGAGCGCTGTGGAGTCGGGCGACGTCGGGCTCGGCTGCGGGTTGACGAGGGAAGATGTTCGTCGGAGGCGGAGGAGACTGGTGACAGGCGGCGGCGACTAGGGACGGGTGCGCCGGGCTCGGCTGGGCGGAGGGCAGGCGGAGGTCGCGGCGTCGGAGGGGATTTGGCCGGAGGGGGCGGGGGTTCTAGGGCTTATATAGAGGAGGAGCGGGGAGCTGGTGGGGCGGCCGGTGGAGGGAGAGGAAGAGGGAGCGGGTCGGCGGCGGCCGTTTCCCAGCGGCGGGAGGCCAAGCGGCGGCGACGGCGGACGTTTCCGGCGGCGGGGAGGTCAGGGGTCGGGCTCGAACGGTTGGGGGAGAGATTGAGTTGCGGGTCGGGTTCGACGGTGCGGACGGGTCGGGTCCTAGCGGATCCGGCCCGATCCACTAACCAGGATGCAGGTCGGGTCTGGGCTAATGGGTCGGGTCTGGGTTGGACCCGGATCCGACCCGCTAAGAATTTGGTTTAATTAAATAAACCCGGTTCAGAAATTGGTTTGGTTTGGTTTATTTTAAATAAACCCGATTTATTTTGGTTTAATTAATTAATTAATTTTTAGGGCTTTAAAAATCCATCCGGGGTCCAATAAATTCTCGGAAAATTACCCTATGTCTAGTTTTTCATTTTACACCATAAAATATTATTTTCATAATATTTTAATATTATTTACTATCATTAAAAATTATTTAAAAATTAAAACACCTGAATTTAATTAGAGAAAAATCTCAGAAAATTCCAGAAAATTGTCAAAAATCCAAATTTAAAATTTCTTGAAAATCAGGGGGTTTACAATGGGCAAAAGAGATAATTGTGCATGCCTTAATAGACTATAATTTATTAGTCTATCGATAGCTATTGTGGCAACATGGTGTTCACATTCAGGGTCTTTGACAAAATTACATGTTGCAAGAAAATATTTTTTATGATTCTCATACGGATCATGTTTTAACACATGTATGGCATAATGATATGTCTTCTCGCAACATATAATTATGTCAAGGACCCTGAAAGGAGAACACTATGTTTCTATAATAGCAAAAGACTAATAAATCTAGTCTCTTAAGGCATACACGTTCATATCGTTTGTCCATCATTTTACTATTATCTATTTGCCTTCTATTTTTTTGTAGAAGTCAACTTGACAATGAGTAATATCCCAAGTCATCTATATACCAAATGGGGTTTCCTAAAACACACAGAGTGCAAGTAATAAGTATTTTTCTTTTAATGATCCGATATCCCGATATCTACTACCTTTCCTTACTTAGATACTAATTTGTACATCTATTACAGTTCACCTTTACATACATGATTTTTAACGCATATTGTTTTCAGTTATCTTTAAAATACTATAGTTATACTATTCTTATAAACTATATATTGCTTGCTTATATTGTTATTTGTTTTGAGGTGTAAGTTTTGTGTACTTGCTCCATTTTTGACTGAAAACATTTTTTTTTAGCTTAAGAAGGGGTGCCCTATGCAATGTGGCAGCTTTGGAGATCAACTTTAGAGTCATGGGTTATGAGAAAACTTGGCTAGTTTCTTATATCTTTAATTTAAAATCTTAAATATTTAGCAGGATTGTTTTCGAATTTTAATTTTATTATATTATTGGATCTTATATCTATTTAAATATTATAATTATGTCTTCTCTCCAAGTTGTATAATCCTTGTGAATGAGAAAATAATAGTATTTTTGTGATCAAATATTTAATATATGTGATGGAGATTGTTATTGAGGTATAGATATCATACCACTACTGATGCTGCAACGTTGGGTAGGCTTGGCCACATACTCGTATCCCAAAATGTGGAAGCAGATTGTAAAATTTTTATATATAGTGACCCATGCAGGTCAATTTTCATAAATAGTGCGAACTCGTGGTAGTTCTTAAGTTAGTCGTACTACTGTGAGCCTGAGACTAGGTAATAGGATTCTAGGATATCTAGGAAGTAAGTGATCATTCATGATTAGGTTTGTTTCGTAGGTTCTTATTTTCTTCTTCTAGGCCATAATCTATAATTTTAATTCTATTAGTTTTGCTTCTTGCTTGACTTTCATCCATTATTGATAATCTTTTCTTCCTTAATCTTAGGAGAAAGGGTAGGAATAAGTACCCCTTAAATAAAATTGTATAGTTAGTTTGCTTGTTATTATTAATGATTGATTAGGTAACTAGGGATATATTGCATGTTATGAAATAAATCATTGGCATATAATGAAGTTGAATTAAAATATAGAAGTTTTTTTTACTTTGGTAGTATAATCTTGTAATAGCTTTGTGCTTAGGGTAGAGTGCTTCAATCGAAGATGTGTAGAAGTACTAGATAAATAGTAAATGATTTTTAGGCAATAAGGTTAAAGATATGACAACTTAATTACTCTATAAATATTCTTGATGATCAATAATTGATAGTGATATTACATTATTGAGGATTAAACACTATTTTAAAACAAAGATTTTAGATTCTTATGGTTAAAAAATTTGTAAATGAAGAATTGAATTAATTTAGTGCTTGAAAGTTATGTACTCTTGAGGATAGAAAGATTTTGATAAGATAAAATTGAGAATTTCTAAAAATTGTTAGTGTGTGTGTGTGTTGATTTCTCATGTTAACTGATAAAATAGCTTAGATGAGGAGAGAGATAAAATCGTGTGACACGAGAAATTAAGATTTAAATGCTAAGGCTAGAATGACCTAATTGGTGATTTCAAATTTTGACGAATCTAAACTAGATTTAAAATGACTATTGTGGTGAAATACCTTTCAAGACTAATGGGTAGGTGTTGGTCTTAATTGTAGAATAGTTGCATGATTTTTTTTATTAAATTGTTTGCATTAATATATGAAGTGTTTTAATTTTTAATGACAATTTTTTTTTTGGGTGTGTGTGTGTATGGGGGGGGGGGGGGGGGGGGGGGGGTTAGGTTGTAGCATCTGCTATCCTAGAAATCAAATAAGAGAATTGAAGAAAAAAAAAACTTTTTTATTCGAACAGGAAACCCCAATTAAAAATACAAACTTCTCATGAAATAAGAAAAAGAATATTTTATTAATTTGGATTACCGTAAAGCCATTATAAGCCTATAACTATAATAGGTGAACCATAGGTCGATATGATCCCCAAAATAATTTAGAACAATATTTCATAATCTTCTATAATTTATGTGATTTTATATTTTTGTAATTTATTTAGACGTCTATAGGATGTCGAGCCCACAACGTGTCGATAAGGTTGTGTTATGCCAACTTGTAATCCAAAAATTTAGAAATGATTCTGAAGCCTTAGAAATAACTTAGAATAGTATTTGAGAATTTTAGAAATTTTCTACAGTTTATAGAATTTATTTTCATCAAAAACTATTTATTTATAATTAAATAATAGCATCTAGAATTTTTAGTATGATAATATGAAATTATTTTAGTCTCAAATTTTATAATATTATTATTATGTCTAAATAGATTTTCTCCTATTTTTATGTAAAATTTTGAAATTATTTACTAATAATTTTGATTTATTTAAGTCTAAAACTATTTCATTAATAGGTTTTAGAATTATTAAAAGAAAAGAAAAAAAATCAAAACCAAAATCCAATCCTAACCCAACCAACCACCCACCAGCCTAAGATCCACCTGCCGGTCAAACCCCTTTATATATATAATTCTCTCCCCTTGTCCTTTTGTTTGCCAATTCCAACAATTTTTTTCTTAAACCTAGGGTTTGGAGGGGCTAAAATTTTAATTTTTCTCTCAAATTTACTAGTATCTTTATATATATTTTTACTTTCTTAAATAAATTGATAAATTTTTGAAACTCTTTTGATTGCCCAATTCGAATAGAAAACTGTGATTTTAATATAACCCATAGGTACTAAAATTTGAATAACTCATAGGTCCGAGAAAGATTTTCACCCCTACCAATTTTCGTTGAACTCTAACATCTAGTTATATCATATAATTAAAACAAAGCATTAAAAGAATTTATTTACTAGTAGTTATGACTTTTATATTGAAAAATTTCTAACTAAATTTGTCACAGAATTTGTGTAAAATTGTAGGAGTCATATCCCAAAATCTAGAACTCCTTTTTTATTGAAAATTTGTGAGCCTTTTATCCAGTATGTCAACTTACTATGGAAAAAAAAAACTCATAATCAAAATTTTTTTTTACTAGAAGTTATGATTCTTCTACCACTATTGGTCTTGTTTTGGACTAAATATTTATATAGCCTAAAAATATCATAAAATAATACGTTGGAAAAACTCTCATAGATTATTTTAGTCAAATATATAGCGACCTTAATTTTTAGAACTTTTGGAACACTTTTGTTATCCCTAAAGGATTAAGAAGACCAAAAACTAATTAGAAAACAAGATTGGGTGTTATAGGAATTAAAACCTAAGTCTAGTAGTTAGAATTTTAGCAAGTAGTCTAATGTTTTGACTATTGTTTGTTAATTTGTGATATGTTTTTCTCGGGAGTAGTAGATGGATCTTCGCACGAGTAACAGTTAGTTATCAATACAATTTGCATCCGACTAAAGGCTAAGGCAAGTATTATTACTAATATTTTTGCTTGTTTCTATATTTGCTTGTAGCATATTTAATTAGAATTATTGTAATATATATATATATATATATATATATATATATATATATATATATATATATATATATATATATATATATATATATATTTCCATTTAATTATAGTTATTTTATACATGATTTAATTCAAGTTCAAGTTCAAGTTCAAGTTATTGTTTATATATTTATAGAGTGAGTGTGTTTATAGGGGAAAACACTAGTAAGTATGTGGACTACTTCTAGTTTCGACCTTGGATGGGGTAACTTTAATCATTTGGCCTAGTGCTCATTGGTAATACACTTGCGTATTTCCAATGAGTTATCCAAAGCCGTCTATATAGAAAAAAGGGTTTTCTAAAACACATAGATTGGCGAGTATCTAGTTTTTTCTTTCATGATCCATAATTGATTCTCTTATGATATATATTACCTTTTCTTTTTTAAATGTTATTTAGTCTAATACAATTCACATTTACATGCATAATTTTAATCCATGTTACTAGTTATCTTTTACATACTATAGTTATACTGTTCTTATAAACTGTTGCTTGCTTATGTGGTTACTTGTTTTGAGATGTTGGTTTTGTGTACTTGCTCCATTCCTAACTAGAAACCAATTTTCCATCTTTAGACTAAGAGCTACCCTACGCACTATGTGGCAGATTTGGAGATCGACCTTAGAGTCATGGGTAGTTATATACCTTAGCTAGTTACTTATAACCTTGAATTTAAAATCTTAAATATTTAGCGGGCTTGTTCCCGAATTTTGATTTTATTGTATTATTGGATCTTGTATCTATTTGAATATTATAATTTTGTCTTTTCTTCTAAAGTTGTATAGTTGTTGTGAATGAGCAAAGAATAGTATTTTATGATCAAATATTGAATATATGTGATTGAGATTATTGTTGAGGTACAGACAATAACTATCATCGATGCTACGACATAGTTTGGGCTTGGCCACGTACTTATACCCCCAAAAATGGAAGTGGGTCATGACAATTATAAACAAATTAGCAACATCTATCAACGACGCCGATATTCATAAAGATTGTGATGAAAACAACAATAATAGCAACATCATAAAAAGGAGATGCTAAATTGACGACGTACGTATGAAATCCATAGTGTCGCAATGGAGTTGGTAGTCTTTTTTACGTTTGTTGATATGATGTCACACCTAGTCTGTAATTACGATGCTACATCATGTAATTGCTAATTTTGTCAAAAACTAGTGACGTCTGTCACTCCCCTATCCCGTATACTTGGAATATACTCAAGTTGGCGCACTTTTGCTAGTATTTTTATTTTTGGCGTACTTTGGGTATACTTCAAGTGCACGGTTAAATGGAAGCTTGGCGCACATTGGTAATATTGATGGTATGGTAGTAGTAGGTAGGGTGTGTGGCTTGAATTTATTGGAGAGATCCGATTGTTCACCATCAACCCCTTGCCTATATATATCCTTGTTCTCATTCTCTCTCCTAACTTATTTATTTCTCTTATTTTTCTCCTGGTTTTCTTCATAGGCAAGTAGACTTTGCAAATATGAAGAAACATGAATGGCTATAGTTTTATTCTTAGTATTTGTTATTGTAATTAGTTTCTAGTAGTGTTCCGATTATAGTTAGTTCTTGGAGTTTTCAGATTTAAGGTGGTTAATAATTTTATTTTGATTTTATTATGAGGATTTTCATTAGTATATTTTTTTAGAGAATGATCCCTAAAAATGAAGTATTTTCAAAAGATGTTCCCTGATTTTGAGCTTGGATTTTCTTTTGATTTTTGGTTCTTGTTGCTTGAGTAATGGTGCACTATCATAATCTCGAGCTTGAGCTCTGAGTGCATCAAGGGTGAGTCAGTTGAAGAAGAAGAAGAAGAACATTGACAAGAAGTACACAGCAGGATTTGTACAATGGGCACATGTTGAATGTGACCCGCATTCCATACTCGTACGTATTTTAAGAGTACTGCCAATTTCTTACAAAAGTATGTCAAGGGGATAAATTTTTGGAAAAATCTTTCTTGGCGCACTTTTGGAAAATTTTAGCCTTTGGCGCACAATTGATGTATTATCGAATGAACCAAGCAAAAGTGCACCAGTCTACTTTTTAGCGCACATTTGACCAACTTCCTCCTTGGCGCACTTTTAACCAAATTAGCATACCGACGCATAATTCACACATTGTGCATTAACTATCAAAAGTGTGTTGCCCTTATACACACAACCCTTGGCACATTTTTTAGACACTCAACGGTTGGTGCACTTTTGATGGATTAATAACCTGGATCACTTGTTAACTCTTGGCGCACTCTTGCTTGGTTCAGCCTCGATAAGCGAACCTTGACTTTGGCACGTCTCGATTCCCGAAGCCCTCGACTGTCATGCCCTCGACTGTTGTGCCACCTAGGGACTTATGTTTTGTCTTGTAGTTGTTTTGCACTTGCATAGTGTGCCACTTCTCTTGATCGTAACACTTTCTTTGTGTGCCAGTTTGCTTGTATGAGTAGAATGTACCTATTCCTATAATTCTTGATTTGTGTGCCACATCTTCCTGCTGCTCTACTATCGATTTTGTGTGCCATTTTGTAGACTTTTGTTCCATGACTTCTGTGACCTAGTGTTATAAGTTTGTGCGCCATATAGTTGCTTGCTCATGCATAGTACGCCACTATTCCTGACTAGCCTATATTGGCACTTGTAAAGTGTGCCGGCCTAGGACTTTTTTGTGTTTGGTTGTGCATATATGGGTCCTGTTGTGCACTTGATGCCTATTCTAGATTAGTTGAGCTTGCCTATGATTGATCATCTATGATCCCAGAATTTAAGGAATTGATGAGGCATCTATCACTCCCCGTTCCTGATATACATATTTGGAACATATTAGTTTTTCTGCTTATATTATTTCTTGTTCACATGGTTAATTAGGTTGCATGTCATGGATACTAGACCAATTCTTTGGTTCACTTAACTCTTGGTTTAATTGTTGGATTGGTTTAGTCATGAGAGAACCCATGGTCCAAACCTCAACTCTAGCTATATAAGCTAACTTCTTTCTCTCTCTTCCCTCATTCTTCATTTCCCCTTCTTTCTTTCATTTCTAGGCAAGTACACCTTACATGACATGGAGAAACTCTAGATTTTAATTCTTGCTTTTTCCTTACATTTTATTAGTCTAATATGTGTACATTATATTTCTAAGCACTTTTAATACTTGGAATTTTTGGTTTTGATGGATGGAATTTAGTAGATCAGTATTTTTAGTTAAGGGTTTTAATGGGTTCTAGAAGTTTTTCTTGGTTTTGATATAATAAAATATGGTATTTTAGAAAATTAGTTTTTGTGGGTGATTGAGCATTCCATTTCAGGCATTTTGGATTTTGGTTCACTTGATTTAGAGTTGAAATAAAGTTTTTATGGGGAAAACAATTTTTGGTTTTTGGAGTTTTTTCGCCATGGCTGAACTTGCGGTCTGGAGAAGACGAAGTGCTCATGCGTCCAGAACCATATGTGGCAGAGAGTGATATGCGGCCTGAGTACTATACGGGTAGTCGTTGAGGGATACGAGTGGATTTCTTGATCACTGCTCGTTATTGCATATTTTACTCTTTTGGACGTTTAGCCACCGACACTTGTCAGCCGTAAATTTGGATATTTAGTCCTCTTACATGATTGTAATTAATTAGACTGCAGCTAAAATTTTTATTAAATTTGCTACTCTTTCAGCTTATTATTTTGTGTGGCTGATTACCAGAATATTGTGGCAGAGCATTTGGAACGCCTTACTTCCTTGTCATACATGTTCTATGTTTACTATCCTTACTTCACTGATTGAGATATTAAATGTTCTATGTGACCCAAAGTGACTTGTTTATAGTATGCACCCCCTTGTCTAGTTACATTCGTGACCGTCGTACAACGTTCTATAACTTGTACGGGGGAGCTGGCCATGTCCCTCTCCATATTCCAATACTGGGACTTGACAAGGTTTTAGTGGTGGCCTATGCAGGTCTATATTTTCAGACTTGTGGGGTGTTATGGTCATAAGAGTCTGAATCAAATTTGTCCCCTTTGATATCTTGTTTTTTCTTCCTCAATAATAATGCTTGAATTGTTCAAACTGCTTGCCTACTTGATCATTCCTATCATATTTTTTATGTTTCTTGTCCTTTCCTTTAGGGTTTCTTCAGTTGTTGGAGCATCAGGCATGGCAGAACAATGTTTTCCTGGACAACAATGAGAGGTAGCATACACCTAAAAATATTATTCTCATAATATTTTAATATTATTTAACATCATTTAAAAATTATTTAATTTCAAAATACCTTAGTTTTAATTAGTTAAAAATCCCAGAAAAATTCCAGAAAAATTATGAAAATTGATTTTTAAAATTCTGAAAAATCAGGGAATTTACAATACCCGAAGCACATGATGAAATACACGTGATAGAGTACCCGCTGAACACGGTAAGGGGGATAACATCTTATGACGGGATCCAACTAACACCAGCTCGTGAAACTATGTGTCAGAATCAAATATTACAGTTCTAGAACAGGTGATATAAACGCTATCATGAAATGGAAACAATCAGATGTAGGTACTCGCCTGACGTCCTGAGCAACTAATGAGGATCGAGATCCGGACTGGCGTCGCAAGAACCTATTACGAAAAGCAAGATTAAACGGAGTTCTAAAGAGTTAAACTGATATAAAATAACTAAAAACAGGCTTCTAGGGTTATTCTAGGTCGAACGGGTCAAACCGGTGAAATTTGGGTCAAAAAGTCAACCCGGGGTCCAAAAAGTCAATACTGGGTCAAAACTAGGTCAAATATTGACTTTTAATGCCCACGAGGGCAATTATGGTCAATGCTAGGTCAAACTAGGGTGCCCCTAAAATTCTAGGTCAAAACTAGCTCATTAAGCTAGTAAACCCTCAAACTCGCCTCCTCGAGATACCGGGATACCCTCGGTATCCGATACCTCGACCTAAGCTACGCACCCCACCTAAAACCCACTAACACATATGCTCACACGTGTAAATATATACACCAATACATATAAAAGTAACTCTAAACTCAAACATAGGCAATTGCTCAAAAATCTTACTCCGACACTCAATACCTTTGGTATCTCAAGGTATTGAGATACCTACTAAACCCCACTCTAATGCTAACCATCTAGCTAGCTATCTATGCATAAATATATATACCTAGCTATATATCTAGGCTAAAATATATATATATCTAACACACATGAATATATCTACATAACTATATATATATATATCACACACATACACAAATACATATACCCAACTCATATCCTCTCGTGTATATATATATACACATGAATATATCTACATAACTATATATATATATATCACACACATACACAAATACATATACCCAACTCATATCCTCTCGTGTATATATATATATATACTTACTAAACTATCTATCTATCTATCTCTCGAATTATAGATATCTCTCTCCCTCTCACTACCTACTGCCACTATTAGTGCCTCGCCACACTGCGCTTGCTGCGAACTACTGCCCCACTGCTAATGCAATGCTGCGCTGCTGCAGCAGGCTGCTGCTGCTACTGTAGCAGCTACTTGCTGCGCCTCGCTGCGCTGCTGCATTCTGCCACCTCGCTGCTAACCCCTTGGCTGCTACTGCTAGTTGCTAACCACTGCGCTGCCGCTGCTACACTGCTCACTGCTAGCTGCCCATCTACTGCCATCTCACTCCCCCTCCCTTTCACAGAACTGCTGCTGCCACTGCCTCTTCATTTCTGCTGCTGCTGCCACTCTACCACTGCTGCTCTCCCATCAACTCTCCCTCGACACACCACACACACAGAGACTCACAAGCACACACACTCATATATATATATATATATATATATATATATATATATATATATACACACACACACAACCATATATATATATATATATATATATATATATATATATATATATATACACACACTTACACATACACACACATACAAACACGCAAGCGCACACACACACACACACACACACTCTCTTATAGATATATATATACACAAGCATATATATATATAAATACACACACTCATATAGATATACAAACACACACACACACACACACACACACACACACACACACATATATATATATATATATATATATATAGACATACATACATATATATATATAAACTCATACATACATATATACATATATACACAAACCCAACACATACAACACACAACACCAACGCACGCACAACGATCCCAACACCAATAAATACATATAAATATATAAAATACAACCCGAGAACTCTAGCACACACTCCCCGAAGCTAAACCAACGCTCACACAAGCCCGAAACCAAGAAACTAAGTCGAAATGGTCATTCGATCATTTTGACGAACATGTGGTGTGCGGTTCACAAAACCTCATGAAACGAAAACCAAACCTACTCGGAATCGGCCCAAAATTTACCCACGGGTTCTAATCAATGCCTAGAACCTAGAAAAAAATGCTAACTCGCCGATTCTAGGTCCGTGACAAAAATGCGCATGCACATAGAACCTACGACGACGAAAACCCCCAAATCGCCCGAAACTTCCATTTCTCCGCGACACGACTTCACGTGTCCGAACAGAGACACGTACTTACCCTCAAGACACTCAAGCACGTCTACCTAGGTCCGTCTAACCTAGGGTATCACCCAAAATTGGGCTAATCTCGGATTTCACCCAAAATTGACACAAAATCTAATGTCAAAGTCTTCAAACACAACCAAACTTGTTCTAACTTCCTCCCACGGGTAGCCTTACGGTCTAAGAAGGTTCTAAACTACTAATTACACTATATAATAGCAACCACTAAGAGAAAAGTTAGGGTTTACCTGTTGGGAGTTGGAATCCCAAGGCCAAAGTCTCCAAAACCCTTGAAATCACCACCCTCAAGCTCCAAGCCTCCAAATCAAGCCTCCACACTAAGTCTAGGCTCTACACACCTAGGTTAGAAAAAATCAAATGGTTAGGGTTCACATCCATGGAAGAAATAGAAGAAGGAAGAGAAGAAATGAAGAAACACTTACTTGGAATGAGAAATTGGAAGAAGAAGGAAGAAGAAAGAGTGGAGAGTGGAGTGGAAGAAAAAGAAATGAAGAATGGAGGGGGGGAGGTTCTGATCTGGGAAAGGGGGGCTGGCCATAGCATGTAGAAATAGTTTTCCTTAATGCAAAATGACTAAAACACCCTCCTAATTAGTCATGCTAATTGGGATTTGGGTTTGGGGTTCCAAATGCACTCAAATTAACTCCTAATCACTCCAACTAACTTATTAAAAATATAATAATTATTCTAAACCAAAAATAGGCCTCATAAGGGTGTTGGTTGGGTCGGACATGGGTCCACTAGGGTCTGACACGGGTCCAGACTAGCCAAAACCCTAAAACAACCAATAAAAAAATAATACAATCAACAATTAAATATAAATATAATTATTTACGAACAATACACAATTTACCAAAAAAAATAAAAATAAAAATAAAATCCTATTTTCTAGAATTGGGTAGTGACAGCCAGGGACAACAACGGGAGGAGCATGAACACCGGAAGAACCATGCTTCATAGAGGCCTGCATGCTGCTGATCAACTCCTGCATATCCACCATTGTGGCTTGCAATATGGTCATCACTGTAACAATTTGCTCTATCATATCAGGTTGTGCCGCAGTAGAAGACGCCGGCGGTGGAGGTCTCGAGTATACCGACATCTGCGACGCCAAGGAGCCAATGCCGTATAAGCGTCCGTATTTCCCTTTTCTACCAGCGGCCTATACAAAAAGGTCATTCGTTCGAGCGACCATGGAAGAGGACGTTGTGGCGGGCAAAGACTCAGCGACACTCTCTTTCACCCCATCCTTAGTGGCCCGAGAGGTGCTCTCAGTCTGTAGAGACTGGAATACATCATATCCAATGACCCGTACTTAATTTACTAATGGACATCTAACTTGTACTATAAATTCTACCTTGTATTATTCTAATTTATATTATAAAATAAAATACTTACAGAAGTAGTGCTGGCCTTCTCGTCCACGTAGCTCTTGTCCTTCCTCCTATTGTGTGTATACTCAAAAATATCGGCAAAACTGATACTAGAGGGATCTTCCCCCTCCTTCGCCAACTTCTCCGCTTGTGTACAAAATATTAAGAAAATATTTAGCTTGATAATTAATGTTATTTAACTATATAATAAAAATATTTAAGTGCTTCGCGTTGTCTTACCAGGTTTAGATGGTGCATAGTGATGGGGATCGATCCACCAGTATGCAGACTCCCAAGAGATCGCTCCTTATTCCCTTGCTCGGACCTCTTCTTGAACTCAGGAGTATCGAGCTACTTCTGCATCTTCTCCCAAAAATTATCACGGATCAAGGGTTTCTTGTCCTTTTTAGCATTTACCCTTTTTTGTAAATTATCCTTCGCATCCCGCATCTTCTTGTACAAGCGCCATGATATGTCTTCTTGATCTCCGCATCGCGATGCTCGGGCCACCAGTAGATTTTCTGATGTACAAATTCAATTAACAATTAATATAAAAATATTAAAAATAATTAATAAATAGAATAACAGAAAAGATCGCATATACATTCATCTGATCAAGCCATATATACTGCATGTCAGGAGGCACATCGGAGAATCTAAGGTAGGGGCCGTGGTACTTCCCCCTAATAATTTTCCCAAGTTATGGAGTAGCACTGTAGGGGAAAAAACCCACAAAGAAATAACAAAAAATTATTTAGTTGAATAAATAAATAAAATATAAGAAATTAACTACATCAGATGAAACATATAAATTTACTTACAGCTATTTGGTCGCGAGCCAAAGCTCCTTTCTGAATTGCCCCTCCGGTCTCACTGGTTGTGTCGGAGGACAACCTGGTCAGGGGATATACCGACCACTAGCATCATACTCTAAGTCCGAATAGTCCTGAGCCCATCATACAGCTGTCGGAGTATCTACTGGACGAACTAACGATGGGGCATCGAGATCTGCATCAGATGATGACGAGTGCATAGATGCCGATGATGGAGCGTCGAGGACCTATGCGACAAATGATGGAGTGTCTGTTGTAAACCCCCTCACCCAAAAAATAGGTATTTTGTGTGTATTTTGTATTCCTTGTATCTATTTAGATTATTTTTCAAAACAATTAAAATCTAATAATTTTATTAGGACACTCCACCATGGTTTGGACATTAATAATATATGATGGCCCCAAAATCTGTATCGTTCATCATAGGAAGTAGCCTACACAAGAGACACTACTTGTAGGATCCCTTCGTGGCACAGAAATTCGATCCCTTGGTGTTATTATGACATTAGTATAACGACCTTAGATTAATTATTAAATATTAGATAATTTATAAATATAATTTAATTGTGGTTATTTTTCAATTCCAACTTTTTTGAAATTAGCACCACAAAATTTTTCATACCAAGTTAGAAATTTTTTATTTTTCTAGATGTGCATATTATTTACAATTACCTATTTTGTGGATAAATATTTAATTAATTACTTAGTTAATTAGATAATATAATTATTCGATTTATATAACTAGATAAATACCTAATTATTAATTATAAAATATTTACATAAAATATTTTGATGTGGTATTTTATTAAATCTTTACAAAGTAATTTTCTAGAATTTATTTGGTGTGCAATATTATTTTTGAATTTTTCTCATTTATATATTCGAATATATGTTAATAAATATAAGATTGTAATAATAATAATAATAAAAATAGTAATAATAATATGAATATTAATAATAAAAATAAAAATAATAATGATAATGATAATAATAATAATAATATAAATAAAAAGAAAAGAAATAAGAAAAGAAATAAAATAAAAATAAAAATAAAAATAAAAATAATCCTAAACCTAAACTACTTAATACCTAAACAACTAAAAAAACTACCAAAATCCTAATTCCAACCCCCCCCCCCCAGCGGCCCAGAACTAGCCCTACCCCAACCTCTCTCCCCCCCCCCTTTGTGACATATATATATATATATATATATATATATATATATATATATATATATATATATATATATATAACCCTAACTCCGGCCATTTCCCCTCCGGCGACCACCTCCGGCCGCCCTCGCGCCGCCGACCGCCGCCGCGCAGCACCCCCGCCGCCGCCGTCCTCGTCCGCGTGTGCGTGCGTGCGCAGTGCACAGTCCGAGTACCCATCTTCAAGGTAATGTAACTCTCTCATCTCTCGTCCTTTTTACGTGTGGTTTATTCTTATACGCTCACAACGTGACCCTCTAGGATTTTCGTTCAAGCGGCACGAGTCTTCGTGTCCCGGATTGGTCAAAAAATTGACCGAAAAATGACCGAAAAACTGACCAAAACAGTCCAAAAATTTAACACCAAACCCCCATGTTCACACGCAATTTGCCGCCAACCTGTTCATTATTTTCGAAAACTAACTAAAGGGTTTTTCTTCTCCATATAACCGAGAATTTTTCTGTTATTTTAGTTTTTGTTAATTCGTGTTATGTGTAAAATTATTTAACCTCCAAATTGACCCAAAATTTGACTTTTAAAATATTAAAAATTATGATACGGAGCGCCCTCCACCAAACGGGACTGCCCCATCGTGTACCAATTGCACCGAAAGGTGTGTATGGTATATCCAGACGTGTGGGCTTTCGCGAAAACTGATTCGGACGCGTGTGCTCGTCAAAATTAACCCGTATCCGCAAAAAGTCACCGTATCACGACTTTTGCAAAATATCGTACCATTTATTGTACGCTCATCAGAATACGACGAAACTTGCGTCATTGGACTCGTGGTATTGCGTTGGTCCTGTGACCCAATTTTTACGCAATTTTGAGACAGTTGACCAAGCCACCTATTTGTAGGCCCATGTTGACTTTTTGGACAAATTTATGTTCGGCTCACCGAAATCTAAAATTGGATATACCGTTGGATTCGTACTGACATTTAGAATTTGTTTGACCTATAATTTATCCCATTTAGAGACCTTTACCCCTGGCACACTTTTCGGTGTAAAACGGGCCACATGTGGATCCCGCTTTGACCTGAAATTACCGTTTTGCCCCATGTGTCCAAATTGGACGAAAGTGTAGTATTTTCTAGCTATCTCGCTTATTCTGGGAATGTTAGTGATATTTATTTCAGCATCCGGAGACGTTCATTCTGATGTCGTAGTTTCTGATCCTGTGTGCTTGACTCCTGGACGTTACACTTTGCAGCTCTCTTGCCAAGCAAGATACCTTGTCAAATTGCTTACAGTACTTTGCATGCTTATTATATTTCTGTATATTCATTGCATGTGTATTTTCTTTCAGTCATAAGTATATGCTATATATATATATATATATATATATATATATATATATATATATATATATATATATATGTTGACACACAATTGACACATTGTATCCTGGGAGGAGAGGAAAATCAGTAGGCATATGGGCTATAACCACTCTAGTAAACCATAGTAACTAGCACGCACTATGGTAGTCATGTCCGATAGTCGCTACCCCCGCGGTATGTCGTCTGATGGTGTCACGATGGTCGCTACCCCCGTCGTATGTCGGCTGATGATGTTCCTTACTTGTGTGTGAGTTGTGAGATTAGATAGAGTAGCCTACCCATGCCCATACGTCAAAAAGTTGTCCTCATTATGCATTCATATAGATTGTCTTGTACAGCGTACTTATATATTTTTTGTCTATATTGCATGTTTACTGTATTCAAATTGGCAAGCTTCTATGTATCTTGTTAAGTCCCTCTGAGGACCTGGTCCATTTCTAGGTGTAGATGTTCATGACTATTCGCAGGAGCACGGATCAGGACTTACTACTTATCTCTTCCGAGGAGGTCTTACCATCTGAGCATCTTTGATTATCTCTAGTGATGGATCGCTTTGCTGATGCCTTTATATCATTATCTTAGTTCATATTGGAGATTTATCCTTCTCCCTCATTTTAGTATTGATATAGTCATTGGTAGTGGATTTGTCTCCACCCGACTATTATTTTGGATTATTCAGACTCATTATTCTAGTTTAGTTATTTCTTTTCTATTACTTGTTGTGTGGATGAGATTAGTATTTATGTGACTTGTATATATACCACATGTGAGTTATTATTCATAGTACAGCGTACGTGTGTATTATGGTATTCATATATTGGAGTTGCCATATACATACGGCTGGCATGCTTACGTGTTCCTAGTCCTATATTTTTGGGACTGGGGCATGACACTGTGCCTGTAGCCGATGGCAGAGTGGAAGTGCCTGCGACCGACAAGGGAGTATCGGGATCACGTGATCAAGGAGATAATCCATCCCCGGGTAGTATAAGATCACGACCACCTCGGTCACGTCCACGACCACGATCACCACGATCACGACCACGACCATCAGTCATCTATGATCATGATTCACATATATAGACATCTAATAAATAGAACTAAGCAACATAATAGACATCTAATAAATAGAACTAAGCAACAAGATAGACATCTAATAAATAGAACTAACCAACAAAACAGCTACAAAAACTGAGATAGAAGTATTTTCAGTAAGAGATAGAATTATTTTTAGTAACAAAATCTAACTTCATCTCTAGGTACAGCATGTAGACAACATAGATAATCTAATCATCGCCATCGTCATTGTAGTCATCGTCATCGTTGCCATCATCATCGTCGTTATCATCCTCATCAAGCTCTTCTTCATCTTCTTCTTCCTCTTCTTCTTCATCTTCTTCTTCAGAGATGTCTTCCTGGTCGTGGACAAGGCCAATTATCTGGTTGTAAGCTAAGTCTTGTATATCAATCTCTTCCTCCCCTTTATTTTTCTCGAGGATAGCATCAACATCAATATTATCCACGGTATCTTCGAAAATATCCACGGTGTCTTCTTTCGACTGTTGTTCCAAATATTAAGGCTACATCATTCTCTTTATAGTACAACATGCATTAGTTGTGACAACAATCTATCTTTTCGTACCCCAGTTCGAGCTGTCGGACCATCATCTTTGATTTATAGAAGTTTTTTGGAAGCTCTTTCGATTCTTTCGGTAACACCTCTTTGAATAATTGTGCGATCCGATCATAGCAAGCTTGCGGTGAGTTAAAATCAGACTTTATGTTCAACAAGCGCATCAATACCAACAATACTAAGTGAGTCTCACAACCAGGATATATAGGAGTATGTGCATCCTTAAACATATCATAGAACTCCTTTGCATCGGGATTCGAATCCTCCGGATTAAAATTAGGCCATGCCGCATGATACAACATATCTCGTGCCAAGTTATAGTATCCATATTCAACATAGTCTACATCATCTTCGATGGCAATATTCGTAGCAACATCCATAACAAAATTAGACTGTATTTCCGTATAAAGTTTACCTTGCGATGCCCACAGGTCATAATCACGTACAAAACCCTTAAGGGTCAGATACTTCCTCACAATCACCACTTCTTAGTAACGTCTATTACGATAATGAGCACTTGGACACTTAATTTTTGGACCATCCATATAATCAGGTTTTCTCTTGGCATACTTAAGAAATACTTCAATGCCTGCCTTAAAATCGTCACTTATACCGATCATGCTCTCGTATTGCCGCATGTACATCCACGTACGATCAACCAAGTAAAGATCCATTGCTTGGTGGGTGTGGAAAATTATGTATCGTAAGATAAAATACACAAGCAATTAGATGTACATACGATATTAGATGAGAATTCTAAAAGCATTATAATTTGTACTTTGCGTATTCTACCATAGCAAAAAGTAGAGAAATAGGTGAAAGTTACAACATTGACATTTGTTCAATATGATACCTTTTTGCATAGTATCAACATGAATTCGGTTCTCGATGGCTCAAAACACTACAAAAAATTTATTCTAGCATATATTAGTGTGAATCATCTAAGTTATATACATTATTGTAGTATATGTTCTTATCAAATGTAGTATCTGAAGGATATAATAGAATTAAGATGAACCCACATAATGTAAAGCTAAGACAACAGCTCACAATATAAAATATAGTGATGGGTTGTGGTATTACCATTGCCGAGGGATGGGGGCCGAAGGACAGTCAATGTTATCTACGGCTGAATGGTCTCTACCTTGCCAGTCAAATGGCTGCATGGACTATGCCTTATCGTTATTGGGCTAAGTCCTTGCTTCCTAGAGAAGTAATCCAAATTTTCTAATTAGTTTGTATGATATGCTTTAGTTGGAGCTAGGACATGCTGTGACAATCTAAATTTTGATCTTATGAACTCGTTTTTCTATGGTGATTGTTCATCCAAAGTTGCAAACACCTTCAGACTCGAGCTCTACTCCCAAAAGCTTAGTACTCACGAATACTACTTATTCTCACACTCATATACCCATAACACACTGTGCCACAAACCTCTTCTCTTTCTTACATCCACGTATCATGGATACATTGATACCTAGCCACTCAATCTCATATAATCACACTAATATATCATACACTCACTGTGCAGCCACATATATAGTCACAGTTGTTACAAAGTCTGCACAACTGCCCTCATATTAAATCTATACTGCAAGCCTCAACAAGTTCTATGAAAAATACGATGACAAAGTTTTTGACCACGTAGTTCGAGCAATAACAAAAAATTATCCCCAAATATCGAGTAGTAACAAGAAATCATCACATAAATTATCCCCAAATGGTATACTCTAAATGTCAACAGCAACATATATTAAGAGAGCAAATAATCTAGAACTTACAGTTGTAGGGGACACGTTGGAGGATGAGGGGAAAGGACAGAGGAGGAGAGGGTACGGAGGAGCCGAGAGGGGGAACAGGCACGGAGAGGAGTGGGCACGGCCACATCGGAGCTGAGAAAGGGGACCACGGGAAGCGAATCGTCGGAGAAGAGGGGTCCACGGGAAAGGGGTCGCCAAAGAGAGGGGACAACAGGAAGGGGAACGCCGGAGAGAGGAAGACAGGGAAAGTCGAGTAAGAGATGAAAGAGAGAGTGGTCGATCAAAATGTTAAATTTTGATCGTCGTATTTTCTTTTAACTTAAGGCACAGACATAGGCGACGGACCAGCGATGTCCTAATATGTTGCCGTAATCGAGTAGTCGTCGCCAATCTGTAGTAAAGGTTTACTGCTTAGTTCCTGTCACGTCCCAGTCCCAAAATGACGAGGGACTGAGCACGTGAGCAATGGCCAGCAGCACGCACTGATGGACAACCCAATTTAATGGATCCATCAGGGCATGCTTAAGCTGTAGTCTAGCAGTACTAAGTACAAGTCTCAGGTATTACTAATCTCATCCACCAAATAAACACAGATTAATTGCCAGAAATAATGCAATGGAATTAAATATGCAATATCAAATAAGGTTATCTCGGGAAACAATCCGAGAATTATTCTGTTACAATTAAGGAAACATAGACTGGAAATAAAATACTGAAAAGGAAATACTGTGTAGCTGAAGCCGGTGCTCAGGTGAAGTCTTCGGCCACTATCTCGTCCTCGGTTCCGGGTTCTGCTCCAAGGAGTGCTCCTGTACCGTACACCTCGGGGTAGTTCTCCTCGGCTATACCTGGGGACATAGTCCATTCCAGGTCCTCAGGGGACATAACAAGGTACAGAAAATACAAGCCAAAACATATGCAGTGCAGCAATAATGAAACAGCAGGGTAAATATGTAAACCAGCTAAGTGATATGCAAGTGAGAGTTTTAGTCATACTCAGGCTGAGACTACTACAGGATCAATGTCGTAGAAACCATAGCAGTATTTTCTCGAGGAGCCAGTAAGGAACCAAAGCTCTGAATCAGAGTCTAAGGCACCGCCAGATATAAGTATTTATATTATATTATATTCAGCCTTGATATGACAATACTCTCCCCACCCCATGTAATCTCACGTCACAGTTCCAGAAAATATCAGGTACAAGTCACGCAAGTTTGAACTAATGCAATGAGTCAGGCTAGAATCTAAGCATGTAAACTGGAAATGACATGAAAATGTAACCTATACGGGATCACCAGGTATATCTCAGGCAATTCCGTCACATGAAGAGTGTCAGGTGTCCTGAGTTAAGCAGTTAAACATGTTGCATAAGAATCTACCAGAAATCAAGTAAAATACTATAACCAGGATTATCTGTGAATTGGCAAGCTTTACTTGCCCACTGATGTATAAACAAGTCCAGAAAATAACTAGCAAGCTGCAAATTTTGGCAAGGTACACTTGCCTGTGGTGCCGGCTCTGATTGCGGCTCTGACTTCGGTTGGATTCGCAGGCGATACTCCGGTTGCTGAAACAAACATCACCATCAGATCCAAAAAATATCAATCAGCTAGAAACGCCTGTTCTTGAGTCCAATTTGGAGACAAGGGCAGAAACGGCAGTTTCGGGCCAAAACGGGGTCCACCGGTGGGCCCGCTTTGCACCGAAAAATGCGTCAGGGTCAACGGTCTCCAATTTTACCAAACTCAGTGTCAACAGGTCAGAAATGCTGATACGAACCCAACGGAACTTTCAGAATTGGATTCCGATGAGCCGATCACAAAATCGCCCGTCGAGCGGGGCCTGTGGGGCCCACGACACGCGATTTTGTCAACGTTCTCAGAATCGAACCAAACTTGACCCACAGGACCAGCGTATCGCTACGAGTCCGATGGCACAAGTTTCGTCTCGATCCGACGTGTGTACACAAAGTTAGGTCGAATTGCAGAAAAGGCGGATACGGGACGATGTCCGCGGATACGCGTTGATTCCGGTGTGCACGCACACCCGAATCAGCTTCCGCGAAATCTCACACGTCCGTATCGACGAGGCGCACGTATCTGTGAAGACCGCACGTGACCAAGTCGTCCCGTTTGGCGGGACGTACTCAGTTCCGGGGTAAAACAGGGTCTGGTTTTTTCCTGTTTTTGGATCGCGGTGTGCGATCACCACAGGACGCGATGCCCTGAACGGTTTATCCGGGCACCGAGAGGGTCATACAGGCTTCGCAACGCAATTTGTGGAATTGAAATCCGAGCTACGAGCAAGAAAATACACGCACCTGAACGGGGCTCGAAAATCAGGGTTGGAATCGTGTCCGACACGACACAGGACACGTGTCCTGTGTCCGACACGCGGGGGGGAAACTTAGGGTTAGGGTTTGGGGGCTGCCGGAGAACCACGGCTGGCCGGGGCGGCTCGCGGCGGTGTCGTCGGCTCGGGGCTGCGTCGGCGCTGCACGGCGGTGGCACGGCGGCGGGTCTCCGGCGAGGCGCTGGGACGGAGCGGAGCCGCGGGGAGGAGAAAGGAGAAGAAGGGGAGGAGAGAGGAAGAAGGAGGGGCTCGGGCTGGGCGAGGCGCTGGGAGGAGGAGGTCGGCCGGAGTCGGGAGGTGGCGCACGGCGGTGAGGAGGTCTGGGGTTTGGGGATGCGGTGGCCGGAGGGGCTGATATATAGGGGAGGGAGGAGCTGTCGTGGCCGAGGGAGGCGGAGGAGGGGGGGAAACGTGGCGACGCGTGGGTGGTCGTGGGGTGAGGTGGCCGCCGGAGCGGGCGGGCGACGGCGGGAAACGCGCCGGAGAACGCGGGGAAGAGGGAGAGGGGGTCAGCCGGGTCGGGTTTGCGGGTCGGGCGGCGGCGGATCCGACCCGACCCGCTAGGGCTGGGCTCGGGTTGGGCTGGGCCGGGCCGGCCCAACGGGCCGCGGGCTGAATCAAATAAAAAAAAATAATATTAATAATAATAAATCAATAATTAATTAATAAATAATTAATTAAATAAGTAAATACTTTTTAGGCATTTAAAAATAGGTCCAGGGTCCGATAAATTCTAAAAAAATTGCCCTAAGTCCAATTTTTCATTTTACATCCAAAAATATTATTTTCATAATATTTTAATATCGTATAATATCAATTAAAAATCATTGAATAATTAAAACCCTGTTTTTAAATTACAGAAAAAACCCAGAAAATTCCAGAAAATTGTGAAAAATCCAGTTTTTTAAAATTTTGAAAATTCAGGGGGTTTACAATCTACCCCCCTTAAGAGGATTGCGTCCTCGCAATCAAAGAATAATCGGTCAACAGAGATGACGCGATCGCAAGCATCGTTTGAAAACACATCACAAGAGGCTTCAGGGAAATACCGTTTTCCCTAAAAATTGAAAGTTTACACTTTCCAGGAAAAATCTAGTTAAAACTATAACTTATATGAAAACCAGGTTGTTATTAATAAGTTGCAATTTACTAGGTTGGGGCTGAGGTCACGAACCAACGGGCACGAACTACGATAAGACTGGAAACAGAAAACTATAAATCACTTACTCGCATCGGCTTCCTGCACAGTCATCGCGTAAGCTTGCTCTCGTCCTTGAGGTAGATTCCTCTGCTGCTGCTGAGCTTGCTGGTAGGGTGCTGCTCGAGGCGCTGGTGGAGTTTGCTGGTTCGTCCTTGGTGTTCCTTCTCTACGCTCGGGGCAGTCTCTCACTGCATGCTGTTTGGATCCGCAGCCTAAGCAGAGACCGAGTTTACGTCTACATTCCTTCTCGACATGGCCTATCTTGCCGCAGTGGTAACAGGTAGGAAGGTAGAAGGCTTTTGGTGCTGCTGCTGGTGGCGAGCTTATTTGTTGACGCTTTGCAGACTCCTCTTGTGCTGCTTTGGTTGGTGCGGATGGGAAGGCCGCTTCAGTCTGGTCTCTCTCTTGGTGACGCGCTCTATACGTCGAGCCGCAGCAAGAACGTCCGAGTATGATGTTGGTGCGACGGACCCAATTAGTTTCTGCAGCTCAATGTTCAGTCCGTCGAAGAATTTCTCGGCCTTCTCTTCCTCAGTCGGGATCAGGGTGGGGGCGAAGCGGCTCAGACGAATGAATTCTGCGTTGTACTCTTCCACCGTCATGGAGTCCTGAGTGAGGCGATTGAATTTGTCCCGCAGTTCTGATCGAGCGATGGCAGGAATGTACATCTCCTGGAAGAGTCTGGAGAACTCCTTCCAGGTGACTCGGTCTGGTCTGAGTCGCATCTCCTCGGATAGCCACCAGTGATGGACATTGTCCGTCAATTGCATTCGGACGGCAGTCATCCAGCGTTCCCGTGGAAGTTCAGTTGCTTCAAGTTGATGTCGAATGTTGGTGAGCCACTCATGAACTTCTGTGGGCTCCTCTTTTCCAGAAAAAGTGCGGGGCTTCAGTTGGCGGAAGTCAGTGATTGAGCCTGTAGTTGGCCGTCGAGCTGGTAGGTTGGCCTGCTCCAGTGCAGTTACAATGCTGCCCCTCAAGAAATTAGCTTCGCGATGCTGAGCCTTGTGTTGGACTTGTTGCTGTGCTTGCATCATCGCGTAGATCATTTGGAATATTTGCTGCCCGTCGATCGGCTGTCCTGGTGGGAACACGGGCATTGGTGGGATGAACTGCGGCGGAGGTGGGATGTCATCGCGCCGGAATCGGGAGGTAGGTTGACCTGCCTGGTGGCTTTGTTGAGTTGTGGGGATTCCTCCGACTGGTGTCACGTCGTCGTAGTAGGTGACACCTGCAGCTTGTGGTATTCCGACGGGAGTCTCGTTGCACTCTTGTGGGTCCATTTCCTTGTATCCAAAATAACCAATAAGAGGCGCACAGGAATCAAGGCAAGATGCAAGTTCAAATTAGTTCGAATACGATACAGATATCAAAAACGATTCAAGCAAGTGGATGAGATCCTAAAATTTATCCTATCTTATTGCAGGCCTGTTCAGTCCCTAAGTTGAAACCGAACAATTTAGTCGTAGACCTGCATGGGCCACCACAAAAACCATGTCACGCCCCAGTCCCAAAATGACGAGGGACTGAGCACGTGAGCAATGGCCAGCAGCACGCACTGATGGACAACCCAATTTAATGGATCCATCAGGGCATGCTTAAGCTGTAGTCTAGCAGTACTAAGTACAAGTCTCAGGTATTACTAATCTCATCCACCAAATAAACACAGATTAATTGCCAGAAATAATGCAATGGAATTAAATATGCAATATCAAATAAGGTTATCTCGGGAAACAATCCGAGAATTATTCTGTTACAATTAAGGAAACATAGACTGGAAATAAAATACTGAAAAGGAAATACTGTGTAGCTGAAGCCGGTGCTCAGGTGAAGTCTTCGGCCACTATCTCGTCCTCGGTTCCGGGTTCTGCTCCAAGGAGTGCTCCTGTACCGTACACCTCGGGGTAGTTCTCCTCGGCTATACCTGGGGACATAGTCCATTCCAGGTCCTCAGGGGACATAACAAGGTACAGAAAATACAAGCCAAAACATATGCAGTGCAGCAATAATGAAACAGCAGGGTAAATATGTAAATCAGCTAAGTGATATGCAAGTGAGAGTTTTAGTCATACTCAGGCTGAGACTACTACAGGATCAATGTCGTAGAAACCATAGCAGTATTTTCTCGAGGAGCCAGTAAGGAACCAAAGCTCTGAATCAGAGTCTAAGGCACCGCCAGATATAAGTATTTATATTATATTATATTCAGCCTTGATATGACAATACTCTCCCTACCCCATGTAATCTCACGTCACAGTTCCAGAAAATATCAGGTACAAGTCACGCAAGTTTGAACTAATGCAATGAGTCAGGCTAGAATCTAAGCATGTAAACTGGAAATAACATGAAAATGTAACCTATACGGGATCACCAGGTATATCTCAGGCAATTCTGTCACATGAAGAGTGTCAGGTGTCCTGAGTTAAGCAGTTAAACATGTTGCATAAGAATCTACCAGAAATCAAGTAAAATACTATAACCAGGATTATCTGTGAATTGGCAAGCTTTACTTGCCCACTGATGTATAAACAAGTCCAGAAAATAACTAGCAAGCTGCAAGTTTTGGCAAGGTACACTTGCCTGTGGTGCCGGCTCTGATTGCGGCTCTGACTTCGGTTGGATTCGCAGGCGATACTCCGGTTGCTGAAACAAACATCACCATCAGATCCAAAAAATATCAATCAGCTAGAAACGCCTGTCCTTGAGTCCAATTTGGAGACAAGGGCAGAAACGGCAATTTCGGGCCAAAACGGGGTCCACCGGTGGGCCCGCTTTGCACCGAAAAATGCGTCAGGGTCAACGGTCTCCAATTTCACCAAACTCAGTGTCAACAGGTCAGAAATGCTGATACGAACCCAACGGAACTTTCAGAATTGGATTCCGATGAGCCGATCACAAAATTGCCCGTCGAGCGGGACCTGTGGGGCCCACGACACGCGATTTCGTCAACGTTCTCAGAATCGAACCAAACTTGACCCACAGGACCAGCGTATAGCTACGAGTTCGATGGCACAAGTTTCGTCTTGATCCGACGTGTGTACACAAAGTTAGGTCGAATTACAGAAAAGGCGGATACGGGACGATGTCCGCGGATACGCGTTGATTCCGGTGTGCACGCACACCCGAATCAGCTTCCGCGAAATCTCACACGTCCGTATCGACGAGGCGCACGTATCTGTGAAGACCGCACGCGACCAAGTCGTCCCGTTTGGCGGGGCGTACTCAGTTCCGGGGTAAAACAGGGTCTGGTTTTTTCCTGTTTTTGGATCGCGGTGTGCGATCACCACAGGACGCGATGCCCTGAACGGTTTGTCCGGGCACCGAGAGGGTCATACAGGCTTCGCAACGTAATTTGTGGAATTGAAATCCGAGCTACAAGCAAGAAAATACACGCACCTGAACGGGGCTCGAAAACCAGGGTTGGAATCGTGTCCGACACGACACAGGACACGTGTCCTGTGTCCGACACGCGGGGGGAAAACTTAGGGTTAGGGTTTGGGGGCTGCCGGAGAACCACGGCTGGCCGGGGCGGCTCGCGGCGGTGTCGTCGGCTCGGGGCTGCGTCGGCGCTGCACGGCGGTGGCACGGCGGCGGGTCTCCGGCGAGGCGCTGGGACGGAGCGGAGCCGCGGGGAGGAGAAAGGAGAAGAGGGGGAGGAGAGAGAAAGAAGGAGGGGCTCGGGCTGGGCGAGGCGCTGGGAGGAGGAGGTCGGCCGGAGTCGGGCGGTGGCGCACGGCGGTGAGGAGGTCTGGGGTTTGGGGATGCGGTGGCCGGAGGGGCTGATATATAGGGGAGGGAGGAGCTGTCGTGGCCGAGGGAGGCGGAGGAGGGGGGGAAACGTGGCGACGCGTGGGTGGTCGTGGGGTGAGGTGGCCGCCGGAGCGGGCGGGCGACGGCGGGAAACGCGCCGGAGAACGCGGGGAAGAGGGAGAGGGGGTCAGCCGGGTCGGGTTTGCGGGTCGGGCGGCGGCGGATCCGACCCGACCCGCTAGGGCTGGGCTCGGGTTGGGCTGGGCCGGGCCGGCCCAACGGGCCGCGGGCTGAATCAAATAAAAAAAATAATAATATTAATAATAATAAATCAATAATTAATTAATAAATAATTAATTAAATAAGTAAATACTTTTTAGGCATTTAAAAATAGGTCCGGGGTCCGATAAATTCCAGAAAAATTGTCCTAAGTCCAGTTTTTCATTTTACATCCAAAAATATTATTTTCATAATATTTTAATATCGTATAATATCAATTAAAAATTATTGAATAATTAAAACCCTGTTTTTAAATTACAGAAAAATCCCAGAAAATTCCAGAAAATTGTGAAAAATCCAAGTTTTTAAAATTTTGAAAATTCAGGGGGTTTACAGTTCCTGC
Organism: Iris macrosiphon; assembly: GCA_036927795.1. Lineage (NCBI taxonomy): Eukaryota > Viridiplantae > Streptophyta > Magnoliopsida > Asparagales > Iridaceae > Iris > Iris macrosiphon. The sequence goes on along the minus strand of JAYESA010001151.1, from coordinate 30,153 downwards.
GTAATGTGGCACAATCCGGTAACGACATAATGACGACCTGGCGACGGAATCATATTAAATTTCTGATCTATTGAGACGTCGCTATTTAGCGTCATATATCAGCCGTCGTCAATATTCTGTCGCTAAATCTTTGTATTTTAGTAGTGGGATCATAAGGTATCTTCCATGCGACAGAGCCACGATGGTCGCATGTCGGGTTAAGCTTCCATCCATGCGGCAGAACCATGGTCTGGAGCGAGCCTTCATCCATGCGACAGAGTCATGGTTGACGTATGACCAGGTCGAGCTTTCATCCATGCGGCAGGATCTTACCTACCACATGATGGTTGCCCATCCATGAGACAGACTAATGAGGAAAGTCCGCACATGTTCGTGATGATCTCTCATCCATGCTGCAAGCCTGTGTAAAGAGTCTGCGTGTGTTCCAAATAATTTCTCATACACGCAGCAAGACTGTGTACTAATGTCTCTGTGTCTTTGGCAGCCCAACACGAAAAGTGGGGTACTCCCCTACCTCCAGGCAAAACAGTGAAGTCGGGGGGCCACGGGTCAAGGCCACCCCTGACAAACTCCTCAGCGAGAAGGAAGCATGCGACATCCTTTACAGGAAAATAAAGAAGAAAGCAAGAGAGAGAAAGGTTCTTTCTCTCTCTCCTGACTGCCTATTTATAGGCCCCAAAACTACATGAAGGGATAGAGGCAACGAACCTAGCATTAATGGGATAAACCTGACACTCGATTCTCGTGATCCTCTTTAATCTCCTCGGAAACTGATGTCTCAAAGCCACGTGTTAGGAGATGGCACCAAATCCCTAGAGATTCGATCAAAGTTAGAGTCGAATCTCCTCATTAATGAGCAGACAGACTATCAAAAACAAATATACGGCCATGAGACTATGCGGCATGCCCTATATATACAGCCAATAGTGCTCGGCCATGCTTCTTTCAAAGTATTCCAAACTTGACATTTTAAAAACTTTGAAGGGGGTCTTGTAGAAGCATGAAAAATTATACAAGCCGCATAGAGGTCATGCCCCCTCAAAAAAGCAACTAAGCCACAGAGAAGCCACATACGACCAGAACAACCAAGCCGTGGAGACGCCACATGCGGCCGAACAAACAAGCCACAGAGAAGCTACATGTGGCCTGGTCAAACCAAAGACCAAGGAGTCGCATAGTATACTCTATGTGGCCTGAACGACCGCAGAGTAGGGAGGTCACATAAAAATCTTCTGACACAACAGTCGATGACTGTCAGACTCTGACAGATCACTCATTATCTCGATGCTTCGAGATTCATGAAAGACGACGGCTCAAGAAAAGATAGACAGAAAGTCACATCAGTGCATTAATGACCTCGCCAGATGTGCCATGCCACGTGTTATCTCATACGCGGCTACTCCGTATGGGTGTCACGACCCGCACCCGGAAATTCGGGCACGAGTGCGTGGGTACGTCCAGCCTACGCCGCAGAGTCGGCGGTAGTACGCTGTCTAGGTCAAATCCATATTTACTAACTAGCTCATTCACAAATAACATAGGCAAGATAATAATGAGAACAGAAACTTAAGATTGCAACTGAATTAAATACGACAATAGATTCAAATGTTTTAGTACAGAAATTCAAAATGAAATCGGGGACAAACCCGATTAATAAGATAAGAAACAGAAATAAAAGGTAGCTACTATTAGCTACTCTGCAGAAGGGGTCTCCTGGGTGGGTTCTGGCTCCTCATAGGTATCATCAGTACCCTCATAGGGACCATAATAAGTAGGGGCAAGGTCCTCATCATCGCCTAAATTAACAGATCCAGTCAGGAAAGGAGCAAAGTACACAGTGCATAACAAGATTAAACTAAATATTTATGATAATTAAAATGAATATCATGTTGAGAAACTGCATACAAGAACATCAATATCTCAGAGTTAATGCTGTAAACAGGAATAGGAGAAAACAGAAATAAATGAAACAGGAAATGAAATTACAACAGTCAGCAAGAAATATAACATGACCAGAAACTATCTGTGTGAACTTGTGTTTGTTTTTAGAATACATAGTTGGCATGTAGGGGTTTATAAGGCTAATCCGGCCGTCATAAACGGCTATTAAACAGGGGAAATCAAGATCCGGCTGAGGTACAGTCGTGTACCAACAGCTATTAAACATGGCAGGGGAAAGGGTAAACTACATGCCTTCTAGTATTCTCCCACCCGACATGAAAAATAAGACATGAACTCCAATATTCAAGACATGAAATCCAGCATTTCTAATACTAGGTGTAATCATCAAAGGGTACTAGTAAAGCAGAGAATTAATTATCATAATATAAAGGTTTAACTTGAAGTGCAGGTACTTGCCTGTTGTTTGGATCTGATTAATTGGTTCTTGGGAAAATTTCCAGAGATGAGTCCAAAAGCTGAAATAGACATTACCATCATGCTCAGAAGATGTCAAATAGCTAGAAACGCCTGTCCTTGGGTCCAATTTAAAGACAAGGGCAAAAACGGCAGTTTCGAGTCAAAACGGGGTCCGCCGGTGGGCCCGCTTTGCACCGAAAAACGTGTCCGGGTCAACGGTCTCCAAATTCACCAAACTTAGTGTCAACAGGTCAGGAACGCTGATACGAACCCAACGGAACTTCCAAATTTAGATTCCGATGAGTCGAACACAAAATCGCCCGTCGAGCGGGGCCTGTGGGGCCCACGACACGCGATTTCGTCAACGTCCTCAGAATTGAGCCAAACTTGACCCACAGGACCAGCGTATCACTACGAGTCCGATGGCGCAAGTTTCGTCTCGATCTGACGAGTGTACAAGAAGTTAGGGCAAATTGCAGAAAAGTCAGATACGGGGCGATGTCCGCGGATACGCGTTGATTCCGGTGTGCACGCACACCCGAATCAGCTTCCGCGAAATCTCACACGTCCGTATCGACGACGCGCACGTATCTGTGAAGACCGCATGAGACCAAGTCGTCCCGTTTGGCGGAGTGTACTCAGTTTCGGGGTGAAACAGGGTCTAGCTTTTCCTGTTTTTGGATCGCGGTGTGCGATCACCACAGGACGCGATGCCCCGAGCGGTTTGTCCGGGCACCGAGAGGGTCATACAGGCTTCACAACGCAATTTGCGGAATTGAAAACGGAGCTACGAACAAAAAGTTACACGCACCTGAAGGGGACCCGAAAATCAGGGTCGAGTCGTGTCCGACTCGTGTCGGACACGTGAAAGAGAATTAGGGCTAGGGTTAGGGTTTGGCTGCTGATGGCGGTGGCCGGTGGTCGGCCCGGCGGCGGGGAGGCCGAGCACGGCTGGGGGACGGCCGGCTGTAGGCGGGGCGAACTCGGCGGAGGCGGCGGCGTCTCAGGCTGACGGCGGCGGCGCCGGAGCGAGCTCGAGCGGCTGCTGCTGCGGCTGGCTCGGCGCTGCGGGGTCGACCGGAGGAAGGAGGAGAGGGGAGGGCGGCGCTGGCGGTCGGCGAGGAGCGGCGCCGGGCTAGGGTTAGGGTTACGGTGAGGGAGGCTGGAGGAGGAAGAAGAAGAAGAAGAAGAGGGGGAGGTGAGTTTATAAAGGAGGAGGCGGTGGTTAGGGGGGCCGGGCAAGGCGGGGAAGAGGGGGAGGTGGTGCGGTGGACGCGGCGCTGCGCGCGGAGGGCGGCGGTGGAGTCGGGGAACGTGGGGGCTGGGTCGTGCAGGCGGGTTGGCGGGTCGGGTCTGACCAACCCGACCCGATCCGATAGGGAGGTTGGGCTGGGCCGCGGCCCAATGGGCCAGGGTGCGGGCTGGGCCGAAAATAAAATTAATAATAATAAAAATAATAATAATAATAATAATTAAATAAATAAATAGTTAATTAATTAATTAATTAATTAAAAATAGTTTTTAGGCATTTAAAAATAGGTCTGAGGCCCAGAAAAATCCAGAAAAATTATCCTAAGTCCAGTTTTTCATTTTACACCCAAAAATATTATTTCCATGATATTTTAATATTATTTATTAACAATTAAAAATTATTTATTAATTAAAACCTTGATTTTAATTTCAGAAAATTTTCAGAAAATTCCAGAAAATTGAAAAAAATTCAAGATTTAATAATTTGAAAATTCAGGGGGTTTACAATGGGCCTCGTCACCATGCGGTTTAAGTATCCATTCGACCAAAGCCCGACGAAAGCTTGCATGTGGCCACAACACCATGCGGCTTAAGTGTCCATTCGACCAAATTCTAACAAAATCTTGCATGCGGCCACACCGCCATGCGACCAAAGTGTCCATTCGACCAAGGCCAGACGATATTTTGCATGCGACCACAATGCCATGCGGCTAAAGTATCTATTCGACCAAGGCCGGACGAGAGTTTGCATGCGGTCTCGTCAACATGCGGCCAGAGAAATGACCAAGGCCAAATGAGAGCACGTATGCGACCACGACAATATACGGCCAAGATGTTATGCGGCTCTCGACTCACAAGATTTTTCTTTTACAACCGAAGACGATTTCTCGCACATTTAGTGCTGACTAAGTATCCAGTTGACCAAGTCACGCACGCAACAATCCCGAGATCTCTTCAATAACATATCCTAACCGAGACCATATGGCAACCTGTCCGCAGCATGTGACTGCGATTACAACCGTATTTTGTTGAAGGAGTCATATGCGGCCACCAAACAGAGCCATATGCGGCCACCAAATAGATCCATATGCGGCATCGATAGTCCGTCAGCACTATGACTATAAATAACAAGGGTAGCATACCCTACAAACCCCCTGACCAGCTACATATGTGCACACAAGCTCAAGAGAGAGAAGAAAGGAGAGCATCCCCATTCCCTCATTGGACTGTCAATGGAGTAAAGGAGCCGCCAGAAAGCTCTTTGTCTATCGTCACTACCTAGATCAAAATATTATACTTAGATATTCCTTCTAGGATCTCTTTGAACTGCTTTGTTTGTTATTTCAACGTCCAAAACTTGCGATGGCGAACAACTATTTATTCGGTTCGGCTTCGGTTATAGCTAATTTGGTTTCGAATCAAGTTTCAAATTTTTAAAATTTTAATTTATTCATTTTGACTATTTCAGTTCCCTTCAATACCGAAGGCTTGCCCTTAGAGCATCATTAGTAAGGTCTGTCCCAAGTTCTAGATTTTAGATTCATAATGTAGAAGCTAATATGGTAGAATAGTAAGACCCATTCCAAGTTCCAATTTCTAGATTTTTGGTCCCAACCCACCTACAGAAGCTATAGGTTGGGCCTGAGAATTTCTAGAATTAGAATGTAAGAACTCATTGTGTAGAGTAGTAAGCCCCAATTAGGAGGCCCAATTTCTAGATTCTAGATTTTATATTTTTTTTCACATTAATTTTTTACCACAATCTTTGCGACCAAAGATCACTTTATCATTTTTTTACTGTTCTCCTACATAGGGGTGAGTATTCGGTTTATTCGGTTCCAACCGAACCGAATTAGTCAAAACTGAATAAACAGAAATTCCAAAAATGCAAAACCGAAACCGAACCAAAATTAGCCAAACCGAAATCGACCCGAACCGAATAATATATTCGGTTATTAGGTTGAACTATTGCTATCGTTTAGTGGATAGGACCTAAGGTTAGAATCATAGTTAGATTATATTAAAAATTATAATTTTATATACACATTTGTTGTATTTCAAAGTTGTGTCCAAAGTTGGACTTCAAAACATATACACATAATTATTATTTTTAAAATATACATATTTTTAATTATAAAATACGCATATAATTATGATATTTGCATAATTGTATAGATCTTATTCGATTTTCGATTTTAGACCAAAATCGAAACCCAAAACCGAACCGATTTTTTTAAACCAATTGGTCCAAAACTGAATAGTGCTCACCCCTGCTCGGGTAAAGTGCAAAAAAATCCTTATTAGATTTGCAACTTTCGCAAAATAAGACCCCCAAATTTTTTTTCTCAATTTGCCACCAATTATTTTCATATTTGGATCAAAGACCCCCTATCGTTAAAAAATATCGTTAAAAAATAATTAAAATGAAAAATAAAAACCCTAAACTACCCTTCACATTTCCCCTCCCCCGAGCCCCACCCCTCACCCCCACCTCACCCTCCTCCCCCGCGCCTCCCTCCTCCTCCGCATCCTCCCCGCCTACCCCACCTCCTCCTTCCCCTCCCTCCTCCTCCGCCTCTCTTCTCCAGCTCCTCCCTCCTCCTCCCCGCCTACCCCGTCTCCTCCTCCCTCTCCTTCCTCCAGCTCCTCCCTCCTCCCCTCCTCCTCCTCCTCCTTCCCCTTCCCCTCCCCCTCCCTCCTTCCTCCGCCTCCCCCGTGCATCCCCCTCCTTCCCCGCCTCCTCCTCTGCCTCTCTCCTCCAGCTCCTCCTTCTCCTCCTCCTCCTCCTTCCCGTCTACCCCGACGCCGCCGTCCTAATCCTAATCCTAACCCTCTCCCTCCCTCCCTTCTTCGACAGCGGCGACGACCACGGCGGTGGCGGCACAACAACGACAGTGAAGGAGGAGGGGGAGTGCGGGGGAGGGGGGCGCGGGTGGCTGGGAGCGGGGAGGAGGGGGCTGGTTGGGGTCACGGGGAGGAGGGGTGAGGCGCGGGGAGGAGGGGGGCGCTGGTGGCCAGACACGGGGAGCAGGGGAGTGAGACACGGGGAGGAGAGTGGGTGGGATAGCATTAGGATTAGGGTTATGATTAGGATTAGGATTAGGATTAGGATTATGATTATGATTAGGGTTAGGGTTAGGATTATGATTATGATTAGGGTTAGAGAGAGAGATATTAGTCATTTCACGTCTATTTTGACGTCCGTTAATGGCAGAAATCAAATTGGACGTAAAATGTACCAAATATAAAATGCGAGAAAATTTTAAATTCAGAAATCTTTAATTAAAAAAATATAAATCTAAAAAAAAATTATTTGCACTTTCCTTTCCTTTTTTACATTCACCTTTTTTTGGACCTCATGATACAATTTTGTGCACCATGCTCTTAGTGACGAGACACCACCACTCCCCATGATTACGTTTCAAACCCAACTGAAATAGAAGCAGCAAACCCAACGGCCCTCCTGAAACCCTGGCTCCTAGCCGTGGCCATATCATCGGTTTCGTGGCGATAGTGCTCTCCTGATGATTATGACGACGGAAGCAGCAGGTACTGTTTCTCTCTTTCTGTTTCTTGATATCCTATCAAATTAGGGTTTATTATTTGAGAAATATATGATTATTGCGGAATTATGGACTTAAAATCATCGATGCTGTTATATGGTCCACAGAATGTCGTGACCGCTGTGCCACGTGATGTGTTCCAATTGGAGAGAGGGTCTGGGTTTCAAAGAGATGGGTCTGGTGCTAGCACTGGGCAATGGATGGCCGTTATGTGGTGCAAACCAGTGATCACGTCCATTTGCGGACAAAATAGTATTTTCGTAAAATTATATTCTAATATAAGGAGACCACCCCACCTTAGCAAAAAAAAAAAAATGAAATCCTTATGGAAGCAATCAAGCCGAATCCGCTTGTTTCTAGTAGTCAGTGGGGAGAGGCACCCGCTTCCCGGCTGGCTGGTTGGAGATCCTAAAATCGAGTCCACTGAAGAAAAAAAAATTGGGGCTCTACTTAGAACAGAATGAATGAGTTTTCTATTTGTTGCGAACAGTACAGACTAGTAAAACTAAGCGTAGGTCGTGCCAAAATCAAGTCTAAATCAACCATATATAGTTTGATTTCTTTTCGAGCATAGTTTGATTTCTTTTCGAGCTCTGAAGCAATCGATTCATTTTCTATATTAACCTTACTCTTGTCTCTCCAAGCAATGGTTTTTCTCAAATATGAAAATATTTATTTGTCTATTTGGAACTTGGATTTTTTTATTTTATTTCTTTATATAGATTATACATTAAAATGCTATACATTTGACTCGTATGATACTTTCTTCTTAGAAAAAAAATACGCATCGCCGACTGGCGTCTTGTCCATGTCTGTACAACATAGAAAAGAAATATTGGAGTTTTGCAAAAAAAAAGATAAAAGAAACTGGACTTTCACACAAATCCAACCAAATAGGACTTTGGCTAACTCAAGCTATGATCATCCAACTCCAAAGACTAACCCAACGCTTTAATTTGGAGGTCTGACTCCACCAAACTCCAATTTTCTTTTCCAAATTCTTTGTTCCCAAAGAAGGCCTATGTAGGCCCTTATGTGAAGGGATATGCATATGTTTTTCATCATGAGAGATCAGATGTTGGAGGGATCATTCTAGGTTTCTAGCCATATGTGATTGATAAAAGATGAACAACATAGAAATGCTTTGGGGAAAAAAAACCTACCTTAAATTTTGGGTTACTTTCGTTTGATCACAATTTTTTGACCAAACTCAATAAAGAACCTAACTCGATGTCAAGCTATGTTACTTGGACACGAGATAGATATATGTATCGTATCCACACTTGTAGCCATTGTTGGGAATCTACCCCAATTTTGAGGTGGATGACCAACAGTGGAGAGATAGCGGAGCGCTCGTGATCCGATCTAAATTAGACCGAATTGGACCAAAGCAGCAAAGCCATAATTCTCCAGAATCAGCAAAGCCATAATTCTCCAGAATAGGGCCAGATTGTGTGGACCGAAATTCCGGCAGAATTCTAGATTGTTCCGAGAACGAGTTTTGCAGAAACCAAAATTCCGACAAAATTCCAGTCGATGCGGTTTAAGTATGGGATTATGATCATTTTTTGACGGTCCAGATTTGTTTGGGCTAAGGCAGGGTTTCATAATAATTGATTAGGATTTCTTAGCTTCCTATAAAGAGAAGGCTAAGGGAGATTCCAATTGTATGCTCTTTTTAGGTTCAAGGGAGGTTCTATCGTTTTTCTAAGATATATGTGCTCTTAGGTTCTTGCACTTCAAGAAGGAGGAAGGAGAAGATCAACTACTCCGTCAGGAAGATTGTCAATGTCGGACGGTAGGCAACCATTACTAGTGTTGGAGTTGGATGGGGTTACCAACCTATGTGGAGAATACCTCAAAGTGCGACGAGTGTCATCTGTGTGTCGGAGAAACTCGGGGAGTGCATCGAGCATTGTATATTGTAACATTTATAGTAATCAAATATATGATTGGATTTTCATATCTTTGACTTTGACCATATATTTATGATTAGATCTTTATATATTGAATTTACATATAATAGAACTTCCAATATATGGCAAGCCAATATATGATTGGATTTTCATATCTTTGACTATAAATATGTTGGCTGAGTATTCACTTGTGAGCAAAAGCTCAACTTCCTCCCTTTTACTTTAGTCCCACATCGGTTGGACCCCTTCCCCCTTGTTTGTGTATATTAGTTCTTCTCCATTACTCTCTTAAGATGTTGTGTGGGGAACCCCTTGGGCCACACTGCGCGAGCGGCCGCCGCCGTCCGGCCCTGCTCGGTTTGGTTCGGCGCGCGTAACGGGTGTGGGTACGTGCCTACACCTACGAGCGCCAAATGCCGATCCAATTTACTCTTCGGATTCGGGCTAGGATCCAAAATATCTTTTTGAACCGGTTTTAAACTCTTTGAAAATTTGAACGTTGGACATTTATTGCTCCATATGTCCAGGTTCATTTGGCACATGTAACAGCTCATATGACAGCATTTTTTTCCACGTTTTTCTTATGTTATTGCTCTTTAATGGCCAGTTATGAGTCATTTAATTTCTTGTCCGTTGGTTGCGTCTAGAGACTGCCTTTATATTGCGGTCTCCTCATCCTTCATTTTTTACAGATTTGTTCCTCTACGTGAAACATCTTTCTCTGCTTCTTCTCTCCAATAACATTCTCTCCTCTAAATCCTTGCTCTGGGCAGAGCTAAGTTTGGTCTCTCTCTCTCCGAGTTGTGTGCGACAAAGAGAAACCGGTAGTCAGGAGTTTTTACCACTAGGAGCTTTCGAGAAACGTCTACACATAGACCTCGAATTAACTCTTAGGGCAGTGCTTCGTGCACGACTTTCCCGGAGGCCGGTAACATTAACTATTTTAATTTTTATTGTTTACGGATTTCCAAACGAGAAAAGGTATTTGTATCTATCAATCTAAGAGTTAAACTGATTTCATGTTAGGTAAAATAATAGTAAATCGCGCAATAATACAAGTGTAAGCTACATTGCGTTACTGCAACAAAAATAATTTTTGCTTGTGATCAACTTCATTATTTAGAATTTGCTTAATCTTCTGAAAACAAATTAAATTATTTGCTAAATATCTACTGTAGCAATAGAAATCTGCTTGTTTGCTACTAAGTTGTTCATAGTTGTTTAAGTCATTGTAGCAATTTTGTTTCTAACAAATAATTAAATAAGTTTAGTAGTTTTTTATTTCAATAAGGTTCTGTAACAACTTTTATCAAATTTAAATTTCAATTGTAATTGAACAATTTCTTACATATCAAATTGTTTATATACCTTGCCTTGTGAAAATAGTGTTTGGGCATATTTCTACTGCAACTTACAATAATAGAAGCTATTTTCTAGAAGTAAAAAAATAGTTAAAGTGAAACTGCAAATTCCTTTGAGTCTGAATTCTAAAAGTAGAGAGAAATTTGGGAATAAGCCGAAAGGGTCCTTCTGTCAACCGGGTGTAAATAGCCCTAAGCGACACGGTACTTAAGTGCCTTTGAACCACCGCTAGCTGGGAACCGGCCCTTACAGCTAACCCAAGTTAATCAACTCTTGATGGACTAAAGATTTCATAAGGTTGATTAGAAAAATCACTCAAAGTATTCTTCTAGAACACTAGACTTTGTTATTGAGTAAAACACATATTTTGCGGTTTCAGACTATTCACATTAGCAACCATGACTGGCAAGGATGAGACTTTTACTGCTAAACTTGCTAAGTTCAATGGGACCTACTTGAAGAGATGGCAGAGTCAAATAAAGTTTTGGCTCACAACTTTAGGGCTGATCTCAGCCATTGATGGTTCTACACCCATCATAAATGATTCTGATGACACTGAGTCTGACGTAGGAGTGTCCAAATCCACCAGCTCCTCAAAACCCAAAACTCCTAAGGAAATAGACTACCACTGCTTCCATAGAATTCTAAGCGCTTTCTCTGAATCATTATATGACATATTCTTTGAATATAAGAGTGCTAAAGAACTTTGGGAAGCTTTGGAAGATGAATATAGCTGTGATGATGCAGAAATTGAAAGATTCAATTCCTCCTCATTCAACAGATACTTTATGGTAGATAATAAATCTATGAATGATCAAATACATGAATTTCAAGAATATCTTAGGCATATTTAAGCCAAAGGTACTTTCTTTTCTACTGAGTATAAAATAGCATGTTTGGTAGACAAGCTCCCGCATTCTTGGTCTGATGTTAAGAAAGACCTTATTCATACTCAATGTGACCTTACCTTTGCTCAAGTCCTGAAGAAAATTAGAACAGAAGAACAAATTAGGCTAAGGTCTAACCATAAGTCTGAGTCTAAAGCTAAGGTAAACCTAGTAGAATCCCAAGGCAAACCAAAGCCTCCTCATCATCACAAACTCAAAAGGAACCTCTTCAAGAAGAAGCAGAACCTTCAGCCTCACCACCAAAACCATCATCACCATAAACCTAGAAACTTCGTTCAGACTCAGGATCAGAAGAGATTTTGTTTTGTGTGTGGTAAAACAAACCATATGGCCACCCACTATTTCCATAGGAAGAAGGAAGATGTTCAGACTTCTTACAAAGGGAAACGTCCAGCCAAACCAGAAGCAAACATGCTTCTCAACAGCTCTTTTAGTTCCTTCAGGTCTGTAAGCTATCAACCCTTAGTCAACATTTTCTACCATTCTGACGATTGTAGTTGGATTCTGGAGCTAATGTTCATATTTCTTTTGATCGCTCCTGTTTTTTAAACTATCAGGAATCAGATGGAGGAGGTGTAACTCTAGGAGATGGCTCTGCGGCACAAATTATAGGAAGAGGAAGAATAGATCTAAAGATGACATCAGGAAAAACTCTGACTCTTTATTATGTGTTGCATGTGCCGTCTATCAGAAGGAATTTAGTTAGTGGGTCTCTTCTTGTAGCTTCAGGGTACAAGATTGTTATGGAGGCAAATAAAGTAGTGTTTTCTAAGAATGACTCTTTTATTGGAAAAGGATTTGTAAGAGATGGTCTTTTCATTTTGAGTACCGTGAATAAATTCATATCCTTTTTTTGTTGTTTCCAATGTAGAATCTTCAAATGTGTGGCACGGTAGATTAGGACATGTGAATCTAGGTTCCCTAAAAGGGATGATGAGCTTAGATCTTATTCCTAAGACTCTAATAGATGATAAACACAAGTGTGAGATCTATGTTCAAGCCAGATACACTAGGCTACCTTTCAAATCTGTAGAAAGAAACTCTGACCTTCTAGAGCTAGTTCATAGTGATGTGTGTAACTCAAATAGAGTTTTGACCCGAGGCGGTAGAAAATAGTTTATTACCTTTATAGATGATCATTCAAAGTATTGTTATACCTATCTTCTCAAAACCAAAGATGAAGTTTAGACAGATTTAAGGTCTATAAATCTGAAGCTGAGAACCAGTTAGAGAGAAAAATTAAGATTCTTAGATCAGATCGTGGTGGAGAGTATACATCAAATGATATGACCAATTTCTGTGAATAATACGGAATAATCTATGAGGTAACTGCTCCATATTTACCATAGTCCAATGGAGTTACTGAAAGGAAGAATCACACTCTGTTAGACATGGTGAATGTTATGCTCCTCAGCTCAGGTGCTCCCGATAATTTATGGGGAGAAGCACTATTATCTGCATGTTACATCCTTAATAGGATTTCTAGTAAGTCTAATGATAAGACTTCCTATGAATTATGGAAAGGTAGAGCTCCTAGTATCCATTATCTCAAAGTTTATGGATGTCTGGCTAAAGTAGGAATTCCTGAACCTAAAAAGAGGAAGATTGGACCTAAGACTGTGATGCTATATTCATAGGATATGCCCTAGACAACAATGCCAATAGATTTCTGGTTACTCACTCAGAAGTAAATAAAATCTCTAAGAATACTATTATAGAAGCAAGAGATGCAGTTTACTTTGAGAATATATATCCCTTCAAAGATAGAATTTCTTCCTCCCTCTCCCACTCTTCTCTTGCTCTGTCCACTAGCTCTCATATTCAAATATCTAGTTCGCAAACCGAACAAGATATAGAACCTAGAAGGAGTAAAAGAGAAAGAATTGAAAAGAACTTAGGAGAAGGTTTCTTCACCTTTTTTATAGAGGGTGATCCCTCAACTTATGAAGAAGCAAATATCTTCTCCTGATGCCCCTTTCTGGAAAGAAGCCATTAACAGTTAGTATAACTCCATCATAGAGAACAATACTTGGTTTCTAGCAGACCTACCTTTAGGTAATAAACCCATAGGTTGTAAGTAGATATTCAAAAAAAACTTAGAGCCGATGATACTATAGAGAAATACAATACTAGATTAGTAGCCAAAAGTTTTACCCAGAAAAAAGGATTAGATTATTTTGATACCTACTCACCTGTAGCTAGGATCACCTCTATCAGAACCCTTATAGCCTTAACATCCATTCATAATATGCTAATCCATCAAATGGATATAACGACAACATTTCTAAATAGGGACTTAGAGGAAGAAATATACATGGAGCAACCTGAAGGTTTCATTGCTAAAGGCCAAGAAAAAAAAATTTGCAGATTAGTTAAATCTCTTTATAGCCTAAAGCAAGTTCCCAAGCAATGGCACAAAAAATTTGACATAGTCATCTCAGAATATGGTTTCGTGCCAAATGAGTATGACAAATGTATATACTCCAAAATTATAGATGAAAGTTGTGTTATCTTATGTTTGTATGTAGATGACATCCTTATTCTTGGATCATCACTAGAATTGATAATTAATATCAAGGACTATTTATCCAGCCAGTTTGATATGAAAGATCTAGATGAAGCCAACTTGATTCTAGGCATGCAACTGTCCAAATACAATGAGGGTTATACTCTATCCTTAGCACACTCTATCGAAAAAATACTAAGAAAATTTGAGTATTTTGATAAGAAACATGCCCTAACTCCTTATGAAAATAGTGTTGTCCTCATGAAGAATGAGGGTTCTCCTATGGAACAACACAGATATTCACAGATGATAGGTTCTCTCATGTATATATCAAACAAGACCAGACCTGATATTGCATTTGCTATTGGGAGACTAAGTAGATATGCTAGTAACCCAAATCAGTTACATTGGAAAACATTAAAAAGAGTATTTAGATATCTTAGGGGTACTCAAGATTATATGATGCACTATACTAGACACCATGATATCATAGAAGGTTATTCAGATATAAATTGGGTAACTCTTTCACATAATATAAAATTCACTACTGGATATGTTTTCACTCTAGGTGGAGCTGCATTCTCCTGGGGATCATATAAACAAACTATCATAGCTAGGAGTACAATGGACTCTGAAATGATAGCATTATACACTACTTGTACAGAAACCGAATGGCTAAGAAATCTTATTATGCATATACATGTTTCTCTTAGTCTTGTTCCAGCCATTTCTATAAACTGTGATAATAAATCTGTTATAGAATTACTAAATCATGATTCTGTGAATGCTAAGATGAACATGCACATGTAGCTGCGATTCAAGTCAATAAAAGGCCTACTAGGCAAATATGTGGTTCTTGACTATATAAAGTCAGAAAAAAAATCTTGCAGATCACTTGACGAAGGATCTGTCTAGGACTTTGATCCTAGAATCATCGAGGGGGGTAGGGTTAAACCCATAAGTAAAGTCACCAGCAGTGGCAACACAACCGAGTCTCTCTAGAGATCCCAAGAAGCCGGTTTAATGGGTAGGAACAAGCTGGACTTAGGTGACTTTTATGGAATATTGACTCGAGATTAAAATCTTATTACAATAATGCCCAAGTGGCTGTACATGCGTATAATGATTCCCCATCCCTACGGTGACAGTGTTCTTGAGTGATATGGTTAGGATGAGTTTTTAAAACTCTTAATAGGTCCAAGCTGATATGCGGGGTTAACACATATCACCAACCCTTAAGGACTTGCCTATATGAGAGGTCGTGAAGGCCGCGACTATGGGACAGGGCGATCCCAAACAACTCTTATGAATCTAGAATAAGTGCGCATGGCCAACCAAAAGGCCACCCGTTAGACCCAGAACCTCTAGCGTACTATGTGTACTATTTTCTGAATCTGGTACAAGAAGTCTGATTCAAGGCATAGTCCATCAAGCACTTCTTCAGACAAAGACAATAGTTACTAAGTGAGATTCAAGGTTGTAGTCCATCTCATCTATGCATAGTATATACCTGCCCAGAATTCTTCACATTTAATTTCTTTGTCACTTTTATTTCGGAACTTGACCTTTGGGGGGGGATTGTTGGCTGTGTATTCACTTGTGAGCAAAAGCTCAACTTTCTCACTTTTACTTTAGTCCCACATCTGTTGGATCCCTTCCCTCTTATTTGTATATATCAGTTCTTCTTCATTGCTCTCTTAAGATGTTGTCTGGGGAAATCCTTGGGCCACATGCGTCCGTCGCCGTCGGGCCCGACTCGGTTCGGTTCGGCGCGCGTAACGGGTGCGGCTACGTACCCACACCTGCGGGCGCCGAATGCCGATCCAATTTACTCTTCGGATTCGGGCTAGGATCCAAAATATTTTTTTGCTCCTCCTTGTTTTGAACCGATTTTAAACTCTTTGGAGATTTGGTCGTTGGGCATTTATTGCTCCATATGTCCAGGTTCATTTGGCACATGTAACAGCTCATATGACAGCATTTTTCTCCATATTTTTCTTATGTTATTGCTCTTTAATGGCCAGTTATGAGCCATTTAATTTCTTGTCCGTTGGTTGTGTCTAGGGACTGCCTTTATATTGCGGTCTTCTCCTCCTTTATTTTTTACAGATTTGTTCCTCTACGTGAAACCTCTTTCTCTGCTTCTTCTCTCTAACATTATTCTCTCCTCTAAATCCTTGCTCTGGGCAGAGCTAAGTTCGATATCTCTCTCCGAGTTGTGTGCGATGAAAAGAATCCGGTAGTCAGTGGTTTTTACCACTAAGAGCTTCCGAGAAACGTCTGCACATAGATCTCGGATTAACTCTTAGGGCAGTGCTTCGTTCACGACTTCCCCGGAGGCCGGTAACATTAACTATTTTAATATTTATTGTTTACAGATTTCTAAACGAGAAAATGTGTTTTTATCTATCAAAATATATGATTGAATATATTAAATTTCCATATATATTGGACTTTCCTATATAGATTTTTAATATATGGTAACCTTAATCCGTGCAAGAGTTTATAAAAGATTGATGCAAGTTAATGACTATCATATCAAGGTTACAACTTTTTAGAGAGAAAAAGGGGCTTGGAAGCTATTGTGAAGAAGAGATCGTTTCAAGTAATTCTTTTCGCCATCTCTTGTTTTTCGGAGTCTGTAATCGAGTTTTCTTCTTTCAAGTAGTTGTGGTGATCCATTTTGGATCGGTGAGAAGTCTGTAATGAGTCGATGTACCTTTTTATTCCATTAGTTGAAGCTTTTCAGGGTTGGACTCCGATAATCCTGTGGTTTTTTTATCTGAATTTTTCACGTAAAAATCGTCCGTGTCTGTGTTTGACTTTTCTGTGTGATTTTGGTGATTTGGTTTTGTGTGCTTTTATTCGGTTCTCCTTCTTGGTTTGGGGAAACAGTTTCCGTATTTCGTTCCCAACATTTGGCATCAGAGCTTTCGGTTCAGAGACGTGCCAGGGTTGACAATCAAATCAAGGAGAAGAGATGGACGCGAAACTTGTGCGCATGGTAAACCTAAACGGTACCAATTACCACTGATGGCGGAGTAAGATAAGAGATTTTTTATTCGTCAAGAAGCTACATCTTCCGGTATTTACTTCTGAGAAGCCCAGCAATAAATTCGAAGAGGACTGGAATTTCGAGCATATACAGGTATATGGGTACATATGGCAGTTCGTTGACGAGTACAGGTGTGCAGGTACATACGATAGTTTATTGACGAGAACGTGTACAATCATGTTGCCAGTATAGAGCACGTGAATACACTTTGGGAGAAGTTAAAATCTTTGTACGTGAAGAAGACTGGGGTAAACAAGTTGTTCCTAATCCGAACGATGATGGGTCTACGGTACAAAGATGGTATGTCTATCATGGATCACTTGAGTGAGTTTCAGGACGTAGTTGACCAGTTATCCTCTATAGTAGTCAAGTTTGATGACGAAGTTCAGGGGCTATGGTTGCTATATACTTTGTCAGACTCGTGGGAGACAGTACGAGTGTCCATGATCGTTTCTGCTCCAGAAGACGTGGTCAGTCTGAAGTTCGCCATGAGCGGGGTGCTGATTGAATAAATGCGGAGAAAATTAAGGACACGTCTTCTTCATACCATTCAGAGGCATTAGTTTCAAAGAGCCGTGGAAGAAGTAAAAGCAGGGGTCCAGACGGTGGCAGAGAAAGAGCAAAGGAAAGTCCAAGGGTCGGTTTGAGAATTGGAGTGCTACCATTGCGGCAAGAAGAGCCACATGAAGTTGAACTGTTTCACTTAGAAGAGAGAGAAGAATGACGACAAGGGGAAGCAGTGTGAGAACACAACAGCGACTGTCTTGGCACATGGAGGCGACATAATCGTTGTAGGTGATGAGGTAGTCATGAACCTAACCTGCGATGACAATTCTTGGCTGGTGGACTCGGAAGCTTCAGCGCATGTATCTCACAACAGAGCATTGTTTGCCACTTACACAATAAGAGACTGTGGAGTGTTGAAGATGGGTAACGAAGATGTGTCGAAGGCTGTTGCTATTGGAGAAGTGCATGTAAGAACCAAGACGGATGTAGTTCTTGTTCTAAAGGATGTTCGTCATGTCTCCGATATCCATTTTAACTTGATGTCGATTGGAAGATTGGATGATGTGGGATTCTTCAATCTCTTTGGAAATGGTCAGTGGAAGCTTTTCAAAGATTTAATAGTGATTGTCAGAGGAAGCAAGAGGTCCGATCTCAACTATATGGAAGGGAGAGCACGTTGGGCACAAGAGGTAAACGTTGTTACTGATACGTCGACCGAGTTGTGGCACAGACGACTCAGTCATATCAGCGAGAAGAAAATAAGCTACTTGTTGAACAAGAAGGTGATTTGGGACTCAAGTCTGCAAAGTTTGAGAGACGCATGCACTGTTTGACGGGGAAGAAAAATAGGATATTTTTCCAAAGTCATCATAGTTCAAAGAAGCCGGCGTTGCTCGTGTTGATTCAGTCAGATGTCTGCGGTCCTAAGAAGGTAAAATCTATTGATGGTGCTTCTTATTTTGTAACTTTTAAACTTTTCTGGAACAGTTATCAATAAAAGTTACAAAATAAGAAAGTTTGGGTCTATGCTTTAAAGACCAAGGATCAGGTGCTGCCCACTTTCAAAGAGTTTCAGGCCTCTGTTGAAAAAGATATGGACAAAAAGTTGATATGTGTTCGGTCCAAAATGACGGCAAATACATTGGTCCTTTTGATGCGTATTGCAGAGAACAAGTGATACGACACAAGAAGACTTTGCCAAAGACATCTCACTTCAATGATGTAGCGGAGCGCATGAATATGACACTAATGGAGAGTATGATGTTTGTTGTCTGAAGCAAACTTATAGGACAATTATTGGGGTGAGGCTCTTAACACTGATGTTTATGTTATTAATTTGTCTCATAGTGCTCCTTTGCAGGGTGATGTACCTGACAAAGTATGGTACGACAAAGAGCTGTCATACAATCACCTGTAAGTGTTTTGTTGTAAGGTCTTCGTGCATGTACCGAAGGATGAAAGATCCAAAATTGAGCCGAAGATGAGGCACTACGTCTTTGTCGACAATGCTCGGGATAAGTTTGGCTATAGACTCTACGACCCGGTGGAAAAAAAGCTCTACAGAAGCAAGGACGTGGTATTCATCGAGGATCAGACCATGACCAACACTCAGGATTCTAAGATGACTTCCGAGATTAAGGAATTGCCTGAGTAAGTCATTTTGCTTCGAGCCGTTTTCAAAGGACACTACAGAGGATCCAGTACATGGAGATGCTTCCAACCTTGATTATCAGCCTACTGATGATGGTCAGAGTGACCCTCAGGAGAATGAGTATACCGAGGAGGCAGTTCCTGAAGGAAAGGAGGTTGTTCGTATACAGCCAGCACCAGGAGCTCTATTAAGGAGGAGCACGAGAGATCGTCGATCATCTACTAGATACTCACTAGATGAGTATATGCTACTAAGTAATGGGGGGGAGCCTAAAAGTTTTTCAGAGGCTAAGGAAGACCAATACAGGCAGGAGTGGATAGAGGTCATACAGGAGGAGTTGAGTTCCCTACATTCTAACTCTACTTATGAGCTGGTGCAGTTGCCAAAGGGCAAGAAGGCTTTGAAAAATTGATGGGTGTTCAGAGTGAAGCAGACGGATGATGCTACTCGCCCTCGATACAAAGCAAGACTGGTTGTTAAAGGCTACGGTCAGCGGAAGGACGTAGATTACGATGGGATCTTTTCTCCTATCGTCAAGTTGTCTATTCGGGTGGTTCTAGCATTGACAGATAGTTAATGACTTAGAGGTTGAGCAGATAGACGTGAAGACGGCATTCCTCCATGATAATTTAGAGGAGGAGTTGTACATGGAGCAGCCAGAGGAATTCTGTGAGAAGGACAAGTCACATTTAGTCTATCGGTTGAGTAAGAGTTTGTATGGTCTGAAGCAAGCTCCGAGGCAGTGATACAGGAAGTTCGACTTGTTTATGGGAGAACATGGTTATGCACAGACAACATCATATCACTGTGTATTCGTGAAGTACTTTGTCGAGGATGATTTCATCATACTTTTACTCTGTGTGGATGATATGCTATTGGTGGATCGGAATGCCGCCAGGATAGCGGAGTTGAAGAGCCAACTGGTCGCGGCCTTCTCTATGAAGGATTTGGACGTGACAAAGACTATTCTTGGGATGAAGATCAGCTGAGAGAGAGAGAGAGTCTAAGTTGCTTTATTTGTCCAAGAGAAGTCATTAACTGGGTACTTCAGCATTTCGGGATGGACGGGTCAAAGAAAGTGAGAAAATTTCTTGCGGCTCACTTTAAGCTTACTACGAAGCAGTGTCCATCTATCGAGGACGGAAAGGAAGATATGGAACGGATTTCATATTCTTTAGCAGTGGGGAGTCTTATGTATTTTATGCTGTGTACAAGGTCATATATCGCTCACGCAGTTGGTATAGTTAGCAGGTATCTCTCCAATCCTGGAAGGATACGTTGAAGTGCGGTCAAGTGGATTCTACGGTACCTTCAGGATACTGCTGATTGGAGGATTTTATTTGGTGGTGACAAGCCGAAGTTGGTCGGATATACTGATGCTAATATGGCTGGAGATGTAGACACAAGGAGATTGACTTCGGGCTATGTGATAATATTTACTGGTGGAACGGTATCTTGGTAGTCGTTGTTGTAGAAGTGTGTTGCCTTGTCTACGACTGAGACAGAGTACATTGTGGCGACGAAGGCTTGCAAGGAGTTGTTGTAGATGAAGAAACTGTTGTAGAAAATTGGGCTAAAGCAAGAGAAGTACGTTTTGCTTTGCGATAGCCAGAGTGCAATCAACCTTGTGAAGAACCAGACGTTTCATAGTCAATCCAAGCACATTGGAACTCGGTATCATTGGATATGAGATATGGTTTTGAAGAAGAACGTGATGCTTGAGAAGGTTCATACTGATGAGAATGGAGCGGATATGTTCACGAAGGTTCTACCAAGGAAAAAGTTTGAGTACTGCAGGCGGATCGTCGGTATGACGAGCTCCTCCACCTAGTTAGGAAGGGGATATTTGTTGAAGTTGGGTGGGGTTCCCAACCTATGTGGAGAATATTCCGGAGTGCGACGAGCGCTATCCATGTGTTAGAGAAGCTCGAGGAGTGCATCGAGCGCTGTATATTGGAACATATATGGTAAGCAAATATATGATTGGATTTTCATGTCTTTGACTTTGACCATATATTTATGATTAGATCTTTAATATATTGACTTTCCATATAATTGGACTTCCAATATATGGCAAGCCAGTATATGATTGAATATATTGGATTTCCATATTTATTGGACTTCCATATATATATTTTTTCAATATATGGTAATCCTAGTAATCCTAATCCATTCAAGGGTTTATAAAAGGTTGATGCAAGTTGATAAAAATTATATCAAGGTTACAACTTTTAAGAGAGAGAAAAAGGGGATAGGTGGCTATTGTGAAGGAGAGTTTGTTTCAGGTAATTTTTCTGGTCATCTCTTGTTCTTCGGAGTCTGTAATCGGGTTTTCTTCTTTCAAGTAGTTGTGGTGATCCGTTTTTGATCAGTGAGAAGTTTGTAAGGAGTCGGTGTACTTTCTTATTCCATTAGTGGAGGCTTTTTAGGTTTGGACTCCGATCGTTCCGTAGTTTTTTTCATCTAAATTTTTCACGTAAAAATCGCTTGTATCTGCATTTGACTTTTCTGAGTGATTTTGGCGATTTAGTTTTGTGTGCTTTTCTTCGATTCTCTTACAGCTTATTGGTTTAGAGGAACAGTTTCTGCTTTTCGTTTCCAACAACTTAGTGATAGCATCTTGTAAAGAGGTTGGGTTTATTTTACGATCTCTATTATACTCTGTCTCTTTCTCTATAAGTGTAAGGGATCGACGTGAGGCAAGGGATCATCGTGATATTGTATTTGCAAGCTTTATATTATATAAACGGTTGGGAGTTGTCCTGGTGGCCATAGCCACCATCACATACGTGTTTGTTCTTGCTTGGTCTTCATAGTAGGTTGCGTTTCGTATTCTTTTTGTGGCATTGGTGATGTTTTCTTTTTGTGGCATTGGTGGTTGACACATCCCGCAGCCCCCCATTAATCCCTACAGTTGTATCCTTACTTGTGCAACAGTTTAATACCTTAACCTATTTGAAAATATTTGTATCCCTTATCTTTGTCCGTTTTCGTACGTATCTTTTCTAGAGTTTCTTTTACTTTTGTTGTCATTCTTTGCGAGTAATCCTTTTGTCTTGTTTCAGTATAATTTGTTTGGTTTTCATAAGAATACAGGTTCCGTCTCGTGTCTACAACAAGTTCCCAAAAGTTCTATCCTAAAGCCTAAACTTTTAGTGTGATATGCCCTCAACTATTTCAGTTTTTTAACTTGATACCCCAAACTTTGATATGCATCAACTTAATATCCTAAAAATAACTGACGAAACTATCCCCCCTCCCTTTCTGACAGCGGCAGCAATCAGCGGAGAAAGAGGGGGGGGCGCAGCTGCGGCTGTAGGGGGCAACTGTCGGGGGGGGGGGGGGGGGGTGTTGCCGGGGTATGGGGTGGCCGTGGGGGGAGGGGGTGCAGCCGGGTGTAGAGGGAGAGGGGGGAAGGGAGTAGTTTCGTCAGTTTTTTTTTTAGGGTATCAAGCTGAAACATATCATAGTTTATGGTATCAAGTTGAAAAAATTGGGGTAGTTGAGGGTATCAAATTGAAATTTAGCTAAAAAAATAATATGATTTAGCCTTCATTCGAGTATGTAGCAACATTTACATATAAAATATAAAGATATGTCTAGTTGTTTAAATTGTCTAGACAAGCTGCTTAAGAACCTGATGCACGTTGCTGAATCATGAGCCAGTTGAGGATGGTGAATTTTTATTCGCTATATATGTTGATGGTCCTGAATGGAAGAAAAATATTGAAACAACCATCCCAATAATTTGGGATAAAGACTTTGTTGTTGTTGTTGTTGTTCTATGTACTGAAAATATAAATAACAACAAAGCCTCTTCTGAGTTCTTCAGATTCAACTATATAAATCCTTCCATTCAGATCTAAGGTGTATTACCCCTGTCATATAGTCAACTATGATATCTTTTGCATTGCTTCAATCTTGTTTCTTTTGGTCATTACTAAGACGTTGTCAAACTCATTAGCAGAGGCTATATAAAACACCTTTTGACATGAGGCAAACTGCAAATGAGAGAGAACAGCTTATAACCCTTCGCACAAGACACCTTTTAGTGTATTCAGGCACAACAAGTCTGCATATGAGTCATATGACTATATTACAATTGCAGTATCAAGTGTAGCTGGTAGGAGAAGGAAGGATTACTAATAGGCTACGAGCTAGAACAAAATCAATGGCTTCACGTTCACAACAAGGCTTTGAAACAGAGGAAGCTGATTTAGAAAACTCGAATCGTGTATTACCTGTGTTGTACGGATATGGATTCGACACGACACGTTTCCAACACAGGGACACAGATTCGACACCTATTTTGGTGTATTCTAGTGTATTTTGGAGCGTTTGTGTGTGTCCGGTACATGTGTCCGACATGACACATACACTGCAGGAATTTTGGAGTGTCCGTCTTCTTTGCGAATTATGCACCAATTTCACAAACCTTAAAGAAAATGATGTTTGTTTATTCTCTCTCAATCTGCTGCCTCGGTGTTTTTGAGACCTGTCGTAACATTCATGACTTATTCCGACACGAATGTGATTCTGAAGGGAGCAAGTCGCATTGTCTGTGATTTGTTGGAAACGAAACGCGAAAATCGTTCTCCCAAACAAAGCAGACTGCTAGAGAACCGAAGTAAAGCGCAGAAATCAATTTGTCAAAATCACACAAGTGCCAGGTGGCAGTCAGGATCAGAAACCTTAGAGGTTGAGATGGTGTCCTGATTGGTTACATCTATCACTAAGACAATAGGTTTCAGATGTAAGATCATCCGACACCAATCGACCAATTCGTGTCATTTAAGGCTGGTCAGCAACTACTACTTTCTCGATGCCGAGCGCTTTAATGGAAGAACCTTTTGGCAATGTTGACAGCAAGATTCGCAGTATCGATATCAGAATCGTTATCGGATCCTTCCTATAAGTATTGGGATCGACGGTATCGACAATATTGAATTTTCTGATATCTAAAAATAAATTATTATCGATAAATTATTAAAATTTTAGTAAAAAATATTTTACACATTTAGGCATAATTTAAGGATTTCGTGTGTTTTTTCTTAATAATTTTGGAATTAAATGAAATAATAGTCACTCTTGTCGATTGGTTTATTTGCGATAGATAATTTTTCATTTTTACAACCTCAGATCCCTAATGTCAGTATCGGTCAGTATCGATATCTGTCGGTATCGGATCGGAACATGCCAAACTGTATCATTATCAGCCGTATCGGATAGCAAACTATGTGTTGACTCTGTAGAAGGCATTCGTGAATCTGCTTTCAAGATCTCATAATATCTACATATTCCCTTGTGCTGCTCCAAGTCCAAATCATTGAGTATAAAACCGAATCAAGAGAAAAAACTGGCAGAATCTAGAGAATTAAGAAGAATTTTGGGAAGAAATGAAATTTATTCAATTCTTGAATCAAGCAGGAAAAGTGGTTACAACTGATACTAAGTACTAAAACTAAGAATTCAACTTCTGATACATTTCCTTTTTCTTTTGTTGTTGGTATAAACTATGTGAAGTATAGCACATTGTAAATTTTTCATGATAATGGACTTCTGGTGGACACTAATACATTTGTGCAAGTGATAAGAACACATCTGTGATGTTTTCATTTCTTCAGTTCCATCCTCAACTCCAGTTTCTCCCATGCCCCCATGTGTTTGACTTCTCCCCTGATCATTTGTGCCTAATAATACACATAGCTTGCATGCTTTTTTGTTACTGCAATATTTCTTTTTTTTCTTTCTGGATTGCCATTGGAAACTATAAGCTTCATTTTTGTTCTTTTTCTTTAGGAAAATGTTATTTGGCCTGGCATGCGTGACCGCAATGCCACGTGGCAGAAGTCCGTTGCCCGCCCCCCATGTTAGCTCGGGCCTGCCACCGAAAATCCTGCCAATGGACGGCTGCCATGTGGCCTGCGGGCACGCCCGCGGTCAAAAATTGCAGGCCAAGTTGTAGTGTCCTTTTCTTTATCATTCAATTTTCAGGAAAATTGGAAATTCGAGTCTTTCATATCAAGGTTCGCAGTATCGGAATCGGTATCGGACCTTTCCTATGATTATCGGGATCGGCCTTAACGGCACTATCGGCGTTCCCGAATCAGGGTATAAGATTTTTTGTATCGGAAAACAAATAATTATCATAAAACAGTAGTCACCCTTGCCGATTGGTTACCTGCGATATATAAATTTTCTTCTTTTACATGCTTTTCGGACCTTATTATATTTTTACACCCTTGTTGATTGGTATTTTTTATTCAATTTTCTTTATCGAATTGACTAGAAAAGAGACCAGGTATCGGTCAGTACCGATATCGGTCGGTATCGGATCAGGACAAGCCAAACCTTAACGAAATGGGCCGTGTCGAATTGGCATCGGGCCGATACTGTAAACTATGAATTTGTATATAATTATATTGTTACTGGAAATAATTTATAGTCAAGCTGATGGATGATTATTTTGTTTTGGTCTCTGTAGGAACAGCTGTTGCAGCCGAGAAGGTGGTCTCAAGGCGACAAGGTGTGCTGTAAATGGGCCATATTCAAGCCAGGTCCATGTATGCTAATCTCATATTTGTTTAGCCCTTGTATAGTGTTTCTATTTAATACTAGATGCTTATCAAAATTCATACTTTTTGAACAGCTTTTCCAAAGTTAATCCTTCCATTGGTGTGTTCTCCAATAAATTTCATTTCATGTGAAACAGTGTTCCTATCATCTATGATATCATATTGTGAGAAGTAGGGATTGTTTGGTTTGCAAATTTGAAAAACAGGCAGAAGTGGTCAAATATTTGAATTTTGGACCACTTTACGTATTTGGTTAGAAGATTTGCAGATAAAATTTACTGTGATTTGACATTAATAGTAAATTTTGCCTGCCATGACATCTAAATTTTGATCGATTTTTTTTTTTCAAAGTGGAGTGCGGAAGTCTTTATTCCCACTTCGTACGTTTGCCTCTCTACTTAAATTTTTTTTATTATTATTATTTATGTCATTTCACTCTACTTTACCGTAATATGTATGCAAAATATTGATTTTTAAATTTTTTCACTTCGTTCCACTTCGTCAAACTAAATAGTCCCGTGACGTTGGCAACATCAGGCTTATGAATGGCTTATCAACATTTTTCTCTGTTAGAAAATGATGATCATCTGTTTTCCATGATCAAAAAAATATACAAAGCTGCAATGAACTTTAATCATTACTATGAAATGCTTGATGATGTAAAATTCTCTCTTTTCCTCATTAAAAACATCTAGTGGTAAAGAAAAAGCTAACCATCCTACTTTGAAATTGTTAAATAATACTTAAAATACCAGAATTAATGTACTGCTTGATGCTTTCTTGTTACTTTCCTAACAGTAGGCCTATTTAAAAACTGACTGATGAATATTCTTCTCTATAGATCAGTGAGAGAAGAAAGAGTCAAGAGTTCTTTTAAGAGAATGAAGGTGGTGGACTACTCTAATCTAATGAAAATGTGTTAATTTAAAGACGCAATCAACACTACAAATCTTATGACATCTTGTTCCATTAAAGATTTTAAAAAAATTGGCCTGCTTAGTTTATTGTGGCACTGCACACCCTCGTCCTATTTCCTTAAAAGGATAGATTTCGGTACATAAACTAAAGAGAAATTGGAGGGTGACCGAGGACTGAAAAGGAAACGGAACCATTTTCTATTGAGGTCATGTTTGGTTTGTGAAATGAGAACTTTGCCAAAAAAAAAAAATATTCATTTTCTGTATTTGAATACTGAAAAAATGTAACAGAAAAGTAAAATAATTCTAAAAGAAAAATAAAATAAAATAAAAGAAGAAACGGATACGATTATGGATCGAAGTAGCAATCGTCTTCCTCTTTCTATTATTTTTTTGTTCTTCTTCGTGTTTTCGTAGGTGGTATGTACGATACGAAGATGGCACCGCACGAAAAAGAATCACGGAACGGAAGAGAAGAAGAACAAGAGAACGTGGAGCCTGCAAGAGACGGTTGCTCGAGCGGAGAGAAGAGGTTAAGGGATAAAGAAGGAAAAAAAAAAACCAAAAGTTAAACAGAAATTTTGCTGTAGTGATAAAGATCTATATAAAATTGGATGTAACGAAAGAAGTTTGGGAGAATTGGTACGTGCTATTTCCGTCAGACTGTCTGACAGAAAATTATCTTGTGTTCCAAATCTTCCAAACTTCTTTCGCTACACCAAATTTTTTATAAATCATTACAGCAATTTTTTTATAAAATAAATGGTCCCCCCACCCACATCAAAGATTCGTTCTCCCACTCTAAGGTTTAACTTTCCTCTCAAATTTTCTGATCTTTTCATACATCGATAAAAAAATTTAATAAAAATTATAATTTCCGAAGAAAAGAAAAAAAAATTAAAAAAAATTTGATCTCCTTTTCGCAAATCAAATGAGACATCATAGGTCTAGCCCACAACAAATTATTTCTGAGTTTTTTACTATCAGTTTGCTGCGTCAATATTACAACTTTTCTATTAATTTGGTAACCATGGGGCTCATTAGTATATGATGCCATCTTATTCCTGGATGTTGATTGATTCTTCGTGCAAGGATTTTTTATTTTTTATTTTTTATTTTTCCTGACCACATCATATGAATCCTTGAATAAATAAGCCTTTGCTTGATTGCTTGAGCAGTGTGATTACTTAAACATATGTGGACCCTAAGTATGCCACCACTACACAGACATGAGAATAAGACATGCTACCAGCCCAAGTTAAGTTCGTTGCCTGAGGTCAAGCAATACACACTGATTAAATTGTTGACATTTGGTTCAAAGTTGGAAATTGTACAAATAATTACAAGCAGGACTTGATATATCTAGTCATTCTCTGTTGAATAGTTAGTCAAGGTAAGTGCAGAGCTACAAATGCTGACACAGTTGCTGTAGCTTGGGAGAAACTTGGTAAGAAGGTTGTTCTAGAAGTCTGAGTAGTTTTATTTAGAGCATCATTAGTAAGGCTCATCCAAGAACGTAGGAGTTCAATTTGTAAAATAGTAAAATTTATTCTAAGTTCTAATTTATAGATTCTCAGATTCAACTCACTCACCGGAGCTATAGGTTGGGTCTTAAAAATTTTTATATTCAGAATGTAGGAAATTATTTTGTAGAATAGTAAGTCTCAATTTGCAGACCAATTCTAGATTTATATTATTATTTTTTCACGTTAAATTTTTGACCACACAATCTTTGGGACCAAAGCTCATTTTATCTTTCTCTATTATTCTCGTACAAATCCAACCCATTTTACATTTATTTATTTTTTTAATTTTGGACCTCAAGATGAAATTTTGAGCACCATCTACTAATGATGTTCTTAGTGTTAGCTTAGGAGAAATTAGAATATTCTTGCTTAGTTTGTAGGCAGGTACGGACTTACATGGAGGTGAGTGGGGACAGTTGATCCCACTGAATTTTTTTTTCCGATTTAAATATTCATGTTCTTTTTAATTTTTTATTATCAATTTTATGTTTTGTACCCTCCGGAATTTGTAATTTCCAACTTCTATATACATATTTACATCAGGTTTTACTTTTTTTCTTCGTAATTTTTATTTTTTGATTTTTTGATGATTATATACAAAGAGAGAAACCATGGTATAGGAATAACAAAATTTTGATATATCAAATTTTATTTAGCAAAATTTTGGAATTTTTTTTACATTTAAGGTTGAACACCCCTCCTCCCTCCCTCCTCTTTTAAGTTCATGTATATTTTCTTGTTTGTAGGAGTAAATTCAAAGTGGATACGGTTCCGATATGGATATTACCACATTTTTTTTTTCTTTCTTCTTTTTTATAACGAATGCGAATACTGATACGCATATTGTTCGAATATGAAAATTAATAACCATAATGAAAAAAAAAATCCAAATTAGAATCAAACTTAGTAAGAAATGGATACTTAATATAAATGTCGATTGAATTTAATGTACTTTTGGAAAACTAAAGTTTAGATTATTAAGAAATTGACGATTATCGTATAAGTTTAGTTGAGTATTAATTAACTTATTTTTGAGTAATGATTTATTTTTGGGTAATGATATCGTATAAGTTTAGTTGAGTATCAATTAACTTATTTTTGAGTAATAATATATACTTCAAATATAATAAATTTAGTCACAAGCATTATGTTTTCTAGTGTTATATATATATATATATATATATATATATATATATATATATATATATATATATATATATGAGGAGGGATCAGGATCTCCTCTTTTACAGTATCTCCTCTTTTACAGTCGTTGGATCTTATTTAAATCATCTAATCTTAATTGTTGGTTTGAACTATTCAAATTTTTTTTTTCTACCCGAGATCCCCCAACATCCCTTAATTAAATACCCGAGACCTCCAAGGATAGAACCTTGCCCACGTCCCATGTCCCAAGTCTTTTACCACTAGGCTACTATCTAAGAACATTTGAACCATTCAAATCAATAGTTAAGATTAGATGGCTTAAACAAGATCCAACGACTGTGATCATGAAAATGCTTGAGGATTCAAAAAAATGGGAGATCACAATCCCTTTTATATATATATATATATATATATATATATATATATATATATAAGATTAGATGGCTTAATCAAGATCCAACGACTGTGATCATGGAAATGCTTGGAGATGGATTTCCATGATCACAGTCGTTGGATCTTGATTAAGCCATCTAATCTTTTATATATATATATATATATATATATATATATAATGGAATGGATCCGTATCGAGATAAATTAAATTTAGATAAATTAAATTTAGATACGGATAAATCAAATTGGGATATGTATCAAACCAGATCCTTTAATAAATGATCCATTTCGACCTGTAATTGAATCCGAATCCGAATCCGAATCGTATAATCTTGCTCCCAATGCACCCTTATTAGATTGTCTTTAAGTAGGTAAGTTCAGGGTTGGATAAACCTTTGGACCTCTTCAAGAACTAGAGTCAGTATATTGGCTTGATGACAGCAGGGTCAGCCATGAGTTTATGGGAGTTCGAGACGAACATTTAAAATAGGATCCACATAC